>WSYH01005228.1:0-44438 GCA_036426205.1 Ascaphus truei | reverse complement strand
TCAGACCCACAGGTGTCTGCGGGGCCTTGGGTGGTTCCCACGGGGGTCTTGGGAACTCACGAGTGCTGACTACGGGTCTGCGGTGCCCCCACAGAAGTGGGACCACACATCTTCATCCCCGCATCTACGGGTCGGCGGTACCCCCACAGAAGTGGGACCACACAGCTTCATCCCCGCAGACTACGTGTCTGAGGTGCCCCCACAGATGTGAAGCCACCGCTTCATCCCCGCATGTGTCACCCGTGGAACCACCAGCCTGGTACCCGTGAGATACCCAACAGGTGGTCTCTAGAGGTCTCACGTGGAACCACGCAACAAACCCTGAATGTAAAAAAAATAAACCTGGCCTATACATTCAATACATCCCCCCCCCAACACCTACAGTACAATAATGTGCAAAATAACTATTATCCAGATATGGATAATAAATTAATTGCCCATTATTAAAAACATTAACTAGCATATTCAAATAAATAATAAAGTGCTACTGACCTCATCAAGAATAAGTCTCCATCGCCAGCAACATTCTTGTCTTGCCCACAAAATACATTGCCAAAACAAAGCCAATACATTGCAATTACATTCAGATATCAATTAACCCCTTAAACACCTTATCGGATAATAACCGCAAAGGAAATTAAGGGGTTAAGCCACACTGGCCCGATACCCACCCTTCACCCATGAATTCGTACAGTGGCTTCATCATGCAACTATATATACAGTTGAGAGAGAAATATATATACAGTATATACACACACATTGCTTCATCATGCAACTATATATACAGTATATATATATATACTGTATATATATATATATATATATATATATATCTCGGGGGGGGGGGGGGGGGGGGGGCTGAGCGGAGAGAGGTGGAAGCGAAGGCTCCGGTGTTACAAAGTGTTTTATACACACACGCCCCCCGCTCCTGCTCTAAAATTATTGCAGGACAGCTGACGCTCATGCTTGAAGAGTTGGTGATGTCACCGCTCTCAAGCGGCAGCCGGGACTCAGCGGCAGCCGGGACTCAGCGGCAGCCGGGACTCAGCGGCAGGATATCACAGAGTTTCCATAGGATTCAGTGGCAGTGCTGGCACAGCATATCCCATCCGAGGAAATAATGTATGTATTGCATGTCTTTATTTATATAGCGCCATTAATGTACATAGCGCGTCACAGCAGTAATACACGTGACAATCATACAAATAACAAATAATATAAATAACAGGTCATGGGAATAAGGGCTTCAGACATAAACGTGACATTTCGGAAGAGGAGTCCCTGCCCCGAGGAGCTTACACTCTAATTGGTAGGGAGAACGTACAGAGACAGGAGGGAGTTCTGGTAAGTGTAATGAAGCCCGCTACATAGTATAGTACAGCGGTGCGCAAAGTGGGGGGCGCGACCCCCAGGGGGGGCGGGAGATTCTGCTGGGGGGGTGCGGGCAGTTGCAGAGGTCCCGCGCTTTTCCCCCAGGCATTTAAATTAAATTCTGGGGGATCGCGTGAGGCCCCTGCAACTGTTTACTTACCGGGATTCAGCCGTCTGTGTTGACGCCGCGGCACCATGTGACCTGACGTCACACGCCTACGCAGCGTCATCTGCTCCCCCCTGCCAGCTGTTCCCCTCTCTGCCATGGCAACGTGGCGTCACATGACCTCACAGCGTGATTTGTGTACAGAAGAAAGGTAAGTGCAGATTACGGAGGCCTTCGCCGCTTCTCCGGCATTTCATTTAAGTGCCTTCAGGAAGCGTGCGGGGCCTCTGTAAACCCCGCGCCCCCCGCAGCGAATCTCACGCCCCCCAATTTGCGCACGGCTACAGCATAGCACCCAAAAAGAGCCAGGTTATCTGAGCTGGCCTCTCTCTCTGAGTTAGTGAGAGTCATAGAGTTCGTAGCAGTGTAACAAAATGTAATAGAACTGGAGCTCAAAACATTTTAACCAGTCCTGATGATCTGCCCGCCCTTTGACATCCGAATATATTTATGAGCGACTTTCAAAATTGTTATCCAAAATATTATAAAATGTATTCAGTTAAATGCACATTGGAACACAAATCAGTTGCATGTAACAATATGAAAAAACTCGTTATATGTGTTTCATCGCTTTGGGTCTCTGCAACAGTTTGTCTTCTCGCTTTGTTTTTTATCGTCGCTGTGCATGGCGGGACGGGAAAATACGCGCGCTGACCTAACACGTAGGGGTAGGAGAAAAAGTACCGCCCATAGGGGTGAGGGTCAGGGTATTATGAGATGACCAGGCAGTGTCCTAACTTTATTACTTGAATCATTTAGTGCGGCGACATCGGAAAAAGGGAAACGGTAGAAATCTATTACGTTTTATGACTGATTTTCTTAGCCATTTGAAATCCGGGGTTTTCATGTCAAGGCGCAAATATACGGGACAATTCTGTGTCCCGACTCCCCATTCTGGGACACGTCAATAACATAAGGGAGAATCCCGTATATATATATATATATATATAAATAAATCAGTGGTTGACAAATCACCAAAAAATCTACTCGCCACACAAGAAAATCTACTCGCCACCTAGTACCAAACGCGTGCTGCTTGGGCCAAAATTTACTCGCCCGGGGGTTAAATCCACTCGCCCGTGGCGAGCAAATGTATAGGTTTGTCGAACACTGTATATATATATATACATGTAGAGGTATCAGTACCGTGTTAGCCGAGCTTCAATAATCAAAAAATAAATAGATGATACTGTTCTGTGGCTAACGAAATGCTTTTATTTGTGCGAGCTTTCGAGATACACTGATCTCTTCTTCCGGCGATGTTAATGAATGAATGCAAGCAAAAGGTATACTATAAACAGTGTCTCTTGGAATGTTATCTGAATAAATGTAGAAGGGTTATCAAAACCATACTGTACTACAAATAACACTTCTCCATACAGACACACTACATTAAAATGAATCTCCTTTAATAATCCTAACTGATCTTACAATCTAAATCATCAAATGCCAATGAAAAACCGCACATTTCAATCAATACATTGCATTTACATTGTATTTAGGATGCATAAAATCTATGCACCATATATATTCTGCAAATGAATGTGAACGATATCATTGCAAGCAAAATACAAATACCTCCAAACAAGTAAACTATTTTAACCAATCAAGTAAACAAAAATCAATTAGCAATAATTATACATTATGCACATCGGGTCCCCCCCTCCCCACATTTACATAAACTGCACTCACAGCAACACAGGCAGGGAGATTTAACAGACACATTAGGGGGAAGGGGCTTTACACAGATCACAGTCAAGGAGGTGGGGTTATAACCACCTCCCCCTCCCCACATTTACATAAACTGCACTCACAGCAACACAAAAACGCAATTAACAGACACATTAGGGGAGGGGGCTTTACACAGATTACACTCAAGGCAGGGAGATTTAACAGAAACATTAGGGGGAGAGGGCCTTACACAGATTACACTCAAGGCAGGGAGATACAGGGGATGTACTGTACTGTATGTTGTTTATTGCAATGCTTCAATGTGTGTACAGTATAATGTTTTTTACAATTAGATAGATGTAATCCTTGGTATTGTAAGGGTTAGCCTTGGTTTTAAATGTTGTATTCTGGTTGGTACTTATATATGGATTTTTGTTTACTTGATTGGTTAAAATAGTTTACTTGTTTGGAGGTACATTATTTGTATTTTGCTTGCAATGATATTGTTCACATTCATTTTCTGAATGTATATGGTGCATATATTTTATCCATCATAAATACAATGTAAATGCAATGTATTGATTGGAATGTGAGGTTTTTCATTGGCATTTGATGATTTAGATTTTAAGATCAGTTAGGATTATTAAAGGAAATTCATTTTAATATAGTGTGCCTGTATGGAGAAGTGTTATTTGTAGTACAGTATGATTTTGATAACCCTTCTACATTTATTTGTATATTGGTTCATCATGTGTGTATATATATATATGTATAGGGATTGTTGTTATATATATTAAAAAAGAAACGAAGTAGCGCCTCTATTTTACCTTGACAAAACTGTGATTAAGTTAGGTTAACTATGAATGCATCCAATGGGGTGGCAAAAAGTGGGTATACTATACTAAAACCAGTATTAACCAAGGATTTTACGTTTATATAATAAAATATGTAAAATGTTGAATAACAATAACCTAATACTTTATGAAATAATAAAATAACATATAAACTAAATAAAAAATGTAAAAATATTATAAAAGTGAATGAATTAAAATGCAAATGAATTAGAACTTAAAAAAACCTTAAAAAACACATAGTCCTGTTCCAAAATAAAGTATCCAGGTAAAAAGCAGCCTGTTTCAAAGGGGTCACTACTCCCTGTTGATACCTATGAAAAAAGAAAAGAAATGAAACAGGCGCACACCTAGTGCATTAAAGTATAACAATTTAGTTTATAGAACAATAAAAACAGTCAAATGCCCACTCACAAAGGTACACGGTTTAAAAGCAGGTATGAGATAGGCTCTCATAAGCCTGTACTGCCGTCCGATATCAGCAATGGTATCCTTCTCCTGTTTGTTCTCCACGTGGTTCAAACAACCGGAAGTGGCGTCCCTCCGGTCGGGTGCCCCGCACAGGAAGTCCCTCCGGCAACCAGCACCTTCAGTTCCCTGCTTCTGATCAGTGCACCACCAGGGGAAAAGGATCCATACTTCTTCTTAGCCTCACACAACCTGCAGTGTCTCTCAAACAGCAGTGGTAATGTCCGTGGGAAAGTGACACCTCAGTCTTAGCCACGCCCTATTGTTTCGTCATCTATGATGACTTCATCAGGGGTTTCCCATTGGATGCCCCTCCATAGTATTTACAACAAGGAAATTTCCATATATTAATGAATCAATTAAGGAGTTGATTACAAAGGTTTAACCAGTCTATTACATTAAACATCATTCAATAACAATCCCAATAGACTGATTATGAGGACCGCACTAAATCTTTCAAAAAATATGATCAAATTGTTGCTTAAATAGCTCGTATTTTCACAAAATATTTGCTTAAATAGTTGGAAATTTCACAAAATATTGTTTGAAATTGTCAACCATAAGGATAATATACTAATTCATTAATACCAATGAGTGAGTAATTTTTGTTTACAATTTAAGTCTGAATTAGGATTAGTATTAACAATCTCTTTTTGTGATTAGTAGTTGGATTAGGTATAGAAACAAAATGAGAATTTGAAAAATTGTATATATACATGATAAAATATTTATACAGTAAAAAATATATATATTTACATTGAAATAATGTATCAAGAATTGGAGATTCTACCAAGTGTAGAGTTAATTAGCAAACCAATTTAACCCATAGATTTTACTTTAAAGACATGAATACCATCACACCAGTAGCAGATAGCCTGATAATTGTTGATAGAATACAATGTAGAATATTATGTTGTTTATGTAGAATCCAGACTTACCAATTAATAGTATATGTACCTGATGTTGTCCATTATTTAATTTTCAGGTATATGGATTACAGTTGGAGCCGTTGGTGCAGCAAAGGATGTTTTTAAGCAAGAACAGAAGAAATCTCAACATGAATCATATAATGTTGTGTGTATGTGTCATGTGTGTGTAGCATAAAAATAGAATAATAAGTCCTTGTGTGATTTTGATAAATCTAACTGTGTATGAACTAAATAGATATAACTAAATGTGAATATCTGTGATGTTATTTGTTTGTGTGAATTTGCATATGTAATTGTATATTGTATACAGTGACACTCTACTGTGAATAAATGTTGTGTAGGTCGTAACAGTTAAATATATGTATACATTATGTATTAAAACTATATGTGATTGGACTAAATGTGGTGAGGCCATTTGTGAACCAAAAACAGATACATCCGCAATAAAGTGTAGTCACTAAATAGATCAACCTCCAATGGGGCTATTAGATAGAAATAAATTTATATTCCCACAATTGGAGTGTTAATAGTGTCTAAAGATAGTGGTATGGGAAGATGTATTTAAAGACCTGACAGACAACCAAAGTTCGGATTGAATGCAATAAAGCATTCAACCCAGACCTCCGAAGGATCACCCTCTGCGGGTGGTCACACTATGGTACTTATGTCAATATGGTCATTGTGTCCCTTAGGGTACGTAGTGTCTAGAATATACATCCAATATGTCTCCCTCATACATAATCTTTTAAAACGATCTCCTCCCATATACGAGGGGGGAATGTACTCAATGCCCATAACCCGTTGGGACTTTGGATCTTTTAGATGTTTAGTACAATAGTGGCGGGAGAGGCTGTGTGTTTGGCATCCATGGATAATATTTCTTCGGTGCTCTAAGAATCTTGTACTTAGAGCTCTTGAAGTGCGGCCTACGTACTGTAAGCCGCACTCGCATGATATCAGATATACAACATACTCACTGAGACAGTTAATATAGTCTGTTATTTCATGCGAAGTGCCATTTGATTGTGATGTAATTTTTTTTGTTTTAACCAGATGTTTACACGTAAGGCACCTGCCTCTCCCACATCCAAAGTTTCCCCTTTCTCTGATGTAACCGGAAATGTCCAAGCTATTTGTATTTATGACTTTTGATGTTTTTAATTTGCTTGGAGCTATCATTGTTTTAATACTCCTAGCTTTTCTAAAAATCACAGGCGCATGTTTTGGCAATAGATGACCGATTTCAGGATCGCTACACAAAATGTTCCAATGACAGTTAAGGATTTTTTTGATTTGTTTTGCAGATTGGTTATATTGCGTAATAAATTTTGGTGTGGACCCTTTACTTTTGTCTTCATTAATAGCGTTGCAAGTTGTTTTTGATTTAGATTTTTCCAATAGTGCGTCACGATCTAAAAGACTAGCATCTAGGAATGCTTTATTAACAATAGTCATATCATAGCCTTTTTCCTGAAATTTTCCTGACAGATCTTTACCTTGAATAAGGAAATCAGTGTCCATTGAACAGTTGCGTCTTAACCAGTGGAATTGACTTTTAGGTACATTGTCCAACCATTTTTTATAATGGTTGCTACCATATTGTAAGTAACTATTAGTTGCTACAGTTTTAAAGTGTGTTCTTGTTTGAATTTTATGTTGAGTACCCAAAATTAGCTCCAGATCTAAAAATACTATAGTATCAGGATGTATATTATATGTAAATTTCAGGCCCATCTGGTTATCATTGAAGGACTTCAGAATCTCCTCCAGGATTTCTCTCTCACCATCCCAAATTATAAGGATATCATCTATAGGTTACTTGTGATGTATCTTCACTTTACACTTGTATTGATCACATAAAAGGTATCCAGGCTATTAATCACTTTCTAGAATTAGATTTAAATTTGCACTCTTCACAAAGGTTGTTTCTTTTAGCATGTATTAAGTCATTTAGTCACAATTACTTTTATTTGAAAACACATTTTATTTACAAATCTGTGGAACGGCTATGGAGCCAAATTTGCTCCCAGTTATGCTAACCTCTACATGGGACTGTGGGAGAGTATCCATGTGTGGGGGGATGCTGGAATAATATTCTAACAATTGGTATTCTATCAACAATTATCAGGCTATCTGCTACTGGTGTGATGGTATTCATGTCTTTAAAGTAAATCTATGGGTTTAAATTGGTTTGCTAATTAACTCTCACTTGGTAGAATCTCCAATTCTTGATACATTTTCTATGTTATACAGTATATATATAATTTTTACTGATAAAATATTTTTACTATATAAAATATTTTATCATGTATATATACAATTTTCAAATTCTCATTTGGTTCCATACCTAATCCAACTACTAATCACAAAAAGAGATTGTTAATACTAATCCTAATTCAGACTTAAATGTAAAACAAAAATTACTCACTCATTGGTATTATGAATTAGTATATTATCCTTATGGTTGGACATTTCAAACAATATTTTGTGAAATTTCCAACTATTTAAGCAAATATTTTGTGAAAATACGAGCTATTTAAGCAACAATTTGATCATATTTTTGAAAGAATTTAGTGCGGTCCTCATAATCAGTCTATTGGGATTGTTATTGAATGATGTTTAATGTAATAGACTGGTTAAACCTTTGTAATCAAATTGAATGATGTTTAATGTAATAGACTGGTTAAACCTTTGTAATCAATTCCTTAATTGATTCATTAATATATGGAAATTTCCTTGCTATAAATACTATGGAGGGGCATCCAATGGGAAACCCCTGATGAAGTCATCATAGATGACGAAACGCATAGGGCGTGGCTAAGACTGAGGTGTCACTTTCCCACGGACATTACCACTGCTGTTTGAGAGACACTGCAGGTTGTGTGAGGCTAAGAAGAAGTTTGGATCCTTTTCCCCTGGTGGTGCACTGATCAGAAGCAGGGAACTGAAGGTGCTGGTTGCCAGAGGGACTTCCTGTGCGGGGCACCCGGCGTCGGAGATACAGGGTCATGAACTCCGAGCAAATTATATATCCCCGCTATGTCAGTCTCTATATTCTCCATCCGTTAATCCATATTCTCCATCCGTTGATCCATCTTCTCCATCCGTTGGTCCATATTTAGCATGGTCTCTAAAAGAAGATCTATCTTTACAGGCATAGTAATGTTACCGGGGATATCAACACTTAACCCATTCAGCATGCGGTCTAACGAGCTGGATCTTGTGCATGGGGTGCTGTGGACATCTGGGTGGATGGGTGCTACGGAGGATGAGATGGGGGTTCCCTGGAGAGAAGCGGCAGCGTCGTCGAAGAAGGATGGAGGAGGTGACCTGTGGATTTCCGGGAGAGAAGCGGCAGCGTCGTCGAAGAGGGATGGAGAAAGTGACCTGTGGATTTCCGGGAGACCAGCGGCAGCGTCGTCGAAGAGTTGAGGAGAAGATGGGCTGTGGATTTCCGGGAGAGAAGCGGCAGAGTCGTCGAAGCGTAATCGAGGAAGTGGCCTGCGGGTTCGATGGGTTGGCTGCCATTTGTTTTGCCTGGAGTGTACATCACCGAATTTCTTCTTGACATAATAAGGCTTACGTGTATTAAAACCCTTAGCCTTTGGGGTCAGCAGAAGGTTTTCTTTATTAGCCTAAGCCTTTCGCTTTGGCCTTGGCTTGGAAATGGCTCCTGCCTTTCGCTTTTTCTGCATGACAGGCACAGCAGAGGCGAGTGGGTTCCTGCATCCATAGAATCGGGGTCGATACATGGAAGCAGATGGCACAATGCAGTATCTGGACAAGGTAAAGTTCAGATACAGATCATCGAGTGGTGGGCTATGCAAATTGTGTACCCTTTTATGCATGGCGACGAGGTACAGGTGTTAAAAGTGGGCGTACTCTAATGTGAGTCATTAACGCATAAATACACAATCCATTTTGTGGATTCACTGCACATTGAATACACATCGACTAAACATCGAATATACATTCTACTCGCAGCAATGCCTGTTAAAAAGATTTCAAAGGATTTCAGCATAAGAATTAAGGAGATGTACACTAGCGGACAACAAATTGCAGATATCCAACGCTGGTTAGCTGCTTCTGGCCTCATTGTGCCATCAACTATCGTGTGCTATAATGCACACGGAAAGACCAAACAACGCACGAGGACACCAACGGTAACTAATGCATAAGTACATTTATATTACTATATAATATAGTATATCTATCTATTATTGTTTATATTGCTGAATATAAATATAACTATACTGTATAGTATAGAGCTATCTAACATGATGGTTATATCTGTTTATTTATATTACTATATAATATAGTATATCTATCTATTATTGTTTATATTGCTGCATATAAATATAACTATATAGTATAGATCTATCTAACATTATGGTTTTTTCTGTTTATTTATATTAATATAATATAGTATATCTATCTATTATTGTTTATATTGCTGCATCTATTATTTTTTACTGTAAATGATGTGCTGTATTTGTGGCCTACTGCACTGTAACTTACCGGATTGTTGTTTTTCTGTACACTGTAGGGGGACAACTCTTCTGGTCGACAAAATAAGTGAAGAGAATGATGAGAAGAGTGCCTTAAGGGTCAAATACACTCTGCTGCAAAATCACAATCCCTCTGTATCCGAGACCAGCATAAAGAAGATGAGACGTTAACAAGATCAAAAGAGTTGTCCAGGCCCAGGCATGGATCGACAGTGGAGAAACTTTCCAGGATTGCATCTTCACTGACGAGTCTACTGTATCGCTGGAGAGATTTGCCACCTTTGCATTTCACATAAAAGGTTGCATATCTATGAAGCCGCGTCCAAAACACCCAGTGAAGATGCATGTGTGGGGTGCCATCTCTAGGAGTGTACCAGAATGCATTGTCATCTTTGAAGGTAAAATAAGTCACACGCTTTTGCCTTATGCACTGTACTGTACTAGTGTGCAGTTTTCTGAGCACTTTTCTTTTCTTGTTATAGGAATCATGAATAAAGCTTTTTTCCAAGAGCAAATTGGGCCTGAGATTGTGGAATACATCACACGTGAGTTCCCAGATGGTCACCGTTTCTACCAGGACAACGATCCGAAGCACACTGCATCAACAGCGCATATTCTTGAGCGTGGTATCAACTGGGTGAAGACGCCAGCGGAGTAAGTGCGGTAACCGTGTCTCATTTTTTCCCACTGTTTTTACTGTGTATCTTTTTAACTAATTGTCCTTTTTTCCCCCTCCAATGACAGATCGCCAAACTTCAATCCTATCGAAATGGTCTGGCATCAGATAAAGGATCATATCCGAAAAGTCGTGAAACCCTCCAAAAAGAATGAGTTGGCGCGAAGCATAATGAGTTTTTGGAACAATGTACTCACTGTGGAACAATGCAATAAATATATTGACCATATTGCGACTTTGTTGCCCATTGTGATCAAGCGTAATGGGCAAGCATCAGGAGGGTAGTATGGTATAGTACTGTACTGTAGTATGGTAAGTACAGACACACAAAGTACAGTACTGTATGATACAGGTAAGTATGGCACAGATTTTTTTCTTTCCTGAGAGAGCAGCACTAGCCATCTGGTTACAAAGTATTTAACAGTAGTTACAGTATACAGTAGTTCCAGTATAGACTAGTTTGACAGTACTAACTGCATACTGTATTCCAATATGGATTAGCTATACAGTACACAATGCCATAATATGCACCTAACTGCACTAATTTTTTCTTTTCTTGTCTTTTCAGAGAAAAAAAGGATGGAAAGGGGGAGGGGGGTATCATGTGTACATTGTGTGAACCGTGTGTACAATAAAGTGTATCTAAAGTGCAGTCATGATTTACACAAAACCTCCCCTCTCTCAATGAACTACACAGAATGAGGAAGAAAATAAAGACGGAAAATGTTATATTATTATATATATTATTATATATTATTAATTAATATTATTATCAATGTGCATTATTCATGATTATCCACCGGCCATCAAATTTTAACTGACAGAAGAACTGAATAAAGACTGGATTTTGTATTATTCATGATTATTTGTATATGTGTATTTTTTGTTCCTGATAAAATAAAATAAATATTTCTTTACATTCATGATAATCATAATCATTGACACCCCCCCCCCCCTACACCAAAGAAAAAGAAAGAATGACAAAAATTGGTAACTTACTGCATCAAAAACATGAATCAGATTATGGTTTTTTTAACACTCAATTTCACAGTGCTGTGCAAATCAGATTTACATATCAAATTCGAGAAGGGATTATCACAAGCTTAACCGTAAACAAAGTCTCAAAGGGTTGGGGGGTGGATGAGTGAGTCATGCGCAGTTATCATCAGCTAGGTGTCGATAAGAGGTTCAAATCCTTGAGCTAGCCTTGTGCGTGGGGGAGTTGGGTAAAGCTGCATGAAGGATTAGCTATGTACTCTAGTTCAAAGATCTGACATATTTTCAAAAGACAGGTTATCATAATAATTTGATTCCCACACCCTCAAATACATAAAAATCACACAAATAAATCATGTGCAGTCAAACGCACAGTGTCGCAGTCAAAAGCTACAGCACAAATTTAATATTGTAATGACAAGATGGTTGAGGCAGGAACATGTTCATTCATGTTGAGAAAATAATAAAAAATGACGAGAAAAAAAAAATATTTTTTTTTGGTCACTCTTGAAGTTCGCAAGCAATTCACGCATGCGCAGTAATAATCAACTACAGCTCCCTTCCCAAAGAGGATTACACGCAGGCGCAGAGAGGTGACTCAAAGCCAACAATAGGAAAATTATTATTTTATTTTTTTGGTCACTCTTTCAATTTTTTTCCCCCAATAAGCATTAATAATAAACACAGAAGAATACAGTAAATCAAAACTGAACGTTATACACACAGGAATGTGATGACAGGAATGTGATTGAAACCAGAAAGCCATCCATTCCAAGGAATGGCGTGGGAGAGGTGTACTGTAGATAAGAAGTTGAAATACTGCAGTGCAGTACATTATCCTGTGTGTGTGTGTGGGGGCGAGCGAGGGAAGAGCGCTATATACGCCGAAATGTGATACTGTTACAGTACACGCCTTTGCGTTTCAACAATGTTCATGTATAAATATGCAAATTTACAATTACTGCGCGCGCGCGCACGCAGACTGTGTACTGATGTAGGTTGAACTGCTACAGTATTAGACTTTGAAGACATCAGCTCGCGAATGCCCACATGAGTTTTTAGACGGTATTGCAGTATTGCAGACAGCGCTAAGAATATGCTAATATTACAAGCGCTAAAATACCGGAACATATTCCGAAAAAAAAACCAAATATACTGCATCTGCCCGCGGTTATCAGAGTTGCGCCGCTACGGCCGCATTAGGATAAAGGCGGCCGCAGCTGTATTTCCATGCTAAAGGATTTTTCCCGGGCTTACAGAAAAAGTTTTTCTCTGACTGTACATTTAAAACTAACAGTATAATACAGTTTATTAAAACAATATGTTCTGCTTGTGCTATGGGAGTATACTTTATTTGTGGGTGCATGGTTTTTTTATTCTGGGCTGCACTCCAAAAATTAGAGGGTTAGCCCACTCCGTTCGCAAGTTAGCGTACTTAATTGATAGATCTCTAATGTGGTTTCCGTGGTTAACCTACTTCCCATGTCAATATACTTTCTCCCTTTCAAGTTAAGACGCTAACAAGACAAGGGATACATTTTGACAGAATCCACTTCAGTTTAAGCGCAAACCACTTATTCAACTAACCTTGCGGTTGCGAGTGCTTAGAAATGGATACCTATCTTCAAAGCGCCCCTCCCATACACAGCCACGAACCTTCAATCAGTGCTTGGTTCAGCACTCACAACGTCATCTTGTGTCTGAAAAGATAACAGCACAGTTTGTATTCATTCTTATTAAAACAGTAAGGGAATAGACTATAAACTGGGGACTAGAAAGGTGGCGCATGGGAAAACACATCAGGGTAACACACATATATTAACCCCTTCGCTCCCAATGCAGTTTAGGGTTAATCAGTTGGGTATAATGCCTTTATTAATGTCCTGATAAACCCTTTCATTGCCACAGGAGGGGAGAGGAGAGGGCTGTATGCTGGATTATTAGTTCAATGAAATATTTTCAACAGGTCATCATAATGTTTTGAACCTCATACCCTCAAATAAAAATCACAGTATGCCACCCACCTCATAAAATATGTACTGTACATGACTAGTGTAGAATTAAAAAGTTACAGTTGTGATTGATTCTCAAAAAAGCAAAAATTGTTATGCAAGCCCAAGTCGAGAAACGGAAAAAAAGGGTTGTTTTTTTTCAGACTTGAAATTCACATTGGATTTGAAAAAATTGGTGGAACAGCAGGAACCCAGATAAAGCACCGATCAACTCACCAGAGGTAGCAAAAAATAAAAATAAGGTTTATTGAATTACATTGTTAAAAACAAAAAACAAACTAACATACAAAATAAAATCTCCTACATGTTTCAGGCTCTCCAGCCCTTTCTCAAGGAGTATGAGAGGGTTCTGATGGAATGATGTATATATAGCCCCTCCTCTGAACTCTCCAACACCATAAATGCATTTCAGGTTATAAAGACATATAACAATTAACTCAAAAAGTGTGTCCATGTCTCTATATTGATAATGCACTAGGAAAATAATGAATCATAAATCAATATGGGAACATACATATACATCATTCCATCAGACCCCTCTCATACTCATTGAGAAGGGGCTGGAGAGCCTGAAACATGTAGGAGATTTTGTTTTGTATGTTAGTTTGTTTTTTGTTTTTAACAATGTAATTCAATACACCTTTTTTATTTTTTGCTACCTCTGGTGAGTTGATCGGTGCTTTCTCTGGGTTCCTGCTGTTCCACCATTTTTTTCAATTCTACTGCCCCATAATTGGAGTGACGCACTTCCGCAGCGCAGATTCCGGCAAGTCGCTACGCCTCATGGGAGAACGCCGAGAGGAGACAGGCACCTCCATGTGAGCAGCCTGAAGTTTTTCCCGGACGGTCTGAGGCTTCGGTATCACCATAGCTTCAGCACGCAGGATCCTACAAGGCTTTATCATAAGGACACAGGTATTTACCTCAATATCTTTGGTCATTAAGGGATGCAGAAGCTAAGACCAAGATATTTATGCTAATGAGTTACTAAGGGTTCGATTCAAGGCTGGCTCTAGTCTCTCTAGCTAATCTCTTATTGGGTCCATCTTTCCCTGTCAGTTCAGTCCTTTATTGTACACAATAGGCAATGTTATTTGCCCAAGAACTTATAACCTGATTTGCTGCGGATTTAGAACCATCTTTTGGACTTCATATATGTCATATACTTTTAATTTTTGGGTCTCTCAGATCATTTCTCAGAGTCTCCGTATCGCTATTTTTGGAGCTGGGAGTAGTTACCTATGCAAGATTGAAATTCACATTGAATGAGAAGTCATACACACATGAGCCTAAATGTGATGACACGCATATGTGTTTCAACAAGGTCCCATGAGACATACACGCATGCGCATAAAATCAAAACAGTATTAAAACAATACATATAGAATACATATACTGTAGAATAAATACACACTGTATAGAATAAAAGATTATACATTTTTATTTTGGGGGTTTCTTCAACATGCAAGTGTATTGCTGTACAGTATGTAAAAAAGTATTGAATATGAAAACAGCAGCATACTGTTTAAGGTTTTCTATAAAGCTTATAATTATTCTATCCTAATAAATAAAAATTGCAGTCACTAAATTGTTGCCTACATTACTTGGATTTTTAAATCAGATTCATCAATGCGCAAGCAACATTTCAAAAAGGCGATATTATACTGTAGGTCCATCAAAATCTCTCCTTTTGCCTTTCTTCGCTTGATGACAAAGTTTATTTTCTGAGGAAAAATACAATTATTACTGGAACAGTATATTATATATTTCCATTATTGCTGCTGCTTGATTGTTCTGTTGTTCAAAAGTTATAAAATAATGTCTTTAATAAAATAAAAAATAAAAAAATGTTGCTTTTTAAAAATTGTTTCATTGTTTCATTGTGTCACCTTTTATAAAACATACAGTAAGTATAACATTTCACATAATGGTTCCTTCAAGACGGCTACAAGAATTTTCATGAATGGCTCGGGGGGCGGGGGGTGTTGATAAGCGGTTGCATTACAGTTGTCTTGTTACTGTAATAAGACTTTGCGTGCGAGGTGGGTGGGGGGTGGGGATGTGATGATACGCATAAGCGTTTCAACAAGGTACCATGAGACATACACGCATGCGCCTAGCTGTCCACCAATTGTTCAGTAACTTCTGTAGTAACTGCTCAGCCAATCATACTGTATTGCTGGACTACATTTTCTAGAATTCTGAATAAAACAATAGAACAAAATAACCTTGAGCAAAGCGATTGATTACAGGAGAACGGACCGATCTGCAGTAACTAATCCCTTGTCTGTGTGCATAATGTATTGATATTTTAAAGAACGAATAAAATACGGCAGCTTGAACTGCAAATAGTGTAATATAGGTAGTGTAATACAGGTAGTTACTGTAGTAAATTATACTGTATTTACCTTCATTATAGACTTTGCCAAACGGGTGGTGATGAGCCACTGTCACACCTGTAGTCTTCATTATACACATCGTTGACAGGTGACAGCAGGCCTGCTACACATGTAGTAGACAGCTGATGAACTGGATATCTTTTTGGTGCATGCAAGCTTGCTGGTATCTGCATCTAAAATCAGGCTCAGGCTGGAAGTTTGGCAGGTATCCTGGCAGGGACAGATAGCAAGGGTTGCCGGTCACCAGGTTTTCACTGACGGTCGGACCGTTTTTGTAAGCCGGTGCTGGCACTGGTGCAGGCGCTGTTACATTGCTGACCTGGGATTGACAAAATCTTATTTTGATTAAATCTGACCTTTCTCCTTTTGAAGTCTCCATGATCAAAGATACTGGAAAAATCTGGAATCACACACCAATACCCTCCTCTAACTCCGTGTGCAGGGGCAATACGAAAAAAAAACACGGATCGCTACTTAACTTTTTCCTTTTTGCATGCTTCCACCCACGAGCATCAGGTCAAAATTTGTAAAAGTCAGACTTTGCGATGAAATAGTAATAGATTTCAGCAACTGTGGTCATTTTATCATCTGCTGCATTATTTGCAGAACATATCAAAAATGCATAAGTACAGTCAGGTCTTTTGCACATGTACTGCTGTGTACTCATTGCGTCGGTCGGCAATTGTGTAAAAAAGACACAGAGCATTGAGTTTTTATTATGATACGCCTAAATTGATACAGCAACTTCTTCAGTACCAAGGCCAATTCACAATTCACTGTGGTAGACTTGTTTTTTATTAAACACCAGCAAGTCGACACATTACTGTAGCACAAGTACTGTAGTGTACACATTAGAATTCATTACAATTCATGAATACTGTATTTTCCACCTGGCGGATACGCGAAGAATTGCCCCCAATTAAATCCGAAACCAGTAATTAAACAGATCAACCGCATATCAACCGCAAATCAACTGTGGGTGCTCTGCGGCATGAATGCGGCATAATCACGGGGGATGCCAAATTTATAGTGCGTAGAATATGGGAGAAGCAACGACAATGTCTCTGAGAACTTTTAGAATAAATTCTGGAGCAGCAGTAGCCCGGAATCTCCTGGTTCCCAAATTGGCGTGAAGTTCCACACGCCACTGCTCCCTTCTCTGTGTGAACTTGGACTCTTTTGACCACGAGCTACCACCGATCCTCTGGAACTGAAATAGGCATCAAAACCCAACCGCAACCTCTACGTTCGATTTTGAGAACTCAGTCGCAAAAAATTGGTCTTAGAATCTAGCAGGCAGGCATTCCTGGCTTGAAAGCGAAGCCGGTTGCTCTGCTATTCGTGCTCTTCCTACTAGGAATCTCAAATATCATCGGCTCAGACAACTCTTATAGTATTCTGAGTTTTATTAATGAAATTCAGCAGTCAATCATTGCGTGGGAACTTTCTCAGTAGCCAATAAGAGTCAAGCCTGTCTGAAAAGCTTGGTCAGCGGGAAATATGAAATTGCCAAGGGACTTGCGAAAGTTTGCCACCTCTGTCCCTGGCTATCTCAATGCCACCCACTGGGTTAGGTTCCACCAAGTCGGGAAGAGCAAATGGCAGCCTGGACAACTGCCATTGTTCCCTGGACTTGGGTACTTGAGCACTTCCATGCTACCCAAATGGCTTTTAAAACTTTGACATCTCTGGCTTCTTTGAACTCGATGTCCAGCAGACTTACTGGAACCTATGGGTTAGCCCTGACAGTCTGTTTGAGCATTGGTTCTGAAAGTCCCAGCGCATTAGAGTACACAACAGTACATTATAGTATTACAACAGTATTAATAAAATATACTTAATACATCCCTGAGTCCCTGGGTATGGGGAATAGAATAGAAGATTTACTTTTATTTCTATCAGCCTTTATTCCCCACACACTATCTTTTGGACTTAGCCTGGACCCTGAGAGACCCCCACAACCTTGTTATCTATGGTTGGGGCATCTCACAAACCAAATACAGGTTCTGCCTACCTGGAAACAAACAGAGGTACTCCCTTTAACCTAAGGATCTCCTCAGCTACAGGGACACTTGTTCATCCCTGTGCCCCTTCACTTTTCTGGACTATGCTGAAGCAGGGTACCCTAGCGGTGAGTCACGCTTGCATTTTCAAGGGGAGATCTTGCTGGGACAAAGTGCCTACATGTATCCGGGAATCAGGCTTGATTCCCGGGTACATTTTATGGGGAACCAACAACTCCGGACCCCAAATAACTAGGCACATTCTGACAACAATTCCTCTGCAAAATCCCCCTTGAAACTCATCCCCAAGCAATACCTGCTCGCTGAAGTGCCGGAAAGATGGAAACACAAAAAATACTTTATGTGCACAAAGTACATTTGGAACATGCAATGTTATTGGGCTCAAGATCAAGATATAACACTCTTGAACCCTTATACTCGGATCAGGGGTAACCAAAAATGGGCTTAAACTTTCTTTGAGAGCCTGGTTACCCCCTACACTCACACCTCCCCCCTCAAAATGAAGGCTCTTTGTCTGTCACCTCTTCTGGTTGGTACACAGCCTGTAAGTCTTTGAGGCTCATGTGATGCTGGTGGTGTCCTGTCTGGAGAGTCCATCGGCATTACCCTGCTCTCTACACTTCTTGTGCTGTATGGTAAAGACAAATTCCTGAAGGACAAGGCTCCAGCGAAGTAATTTGCCATTTTCCGCCGATGCCCTCTATAGCCAACTGAGAGGATTGTAGTCAGTTATTACAGTAAATGACCTGCCATACAAATAGGGCTTCAATTTCTTCAGTGCCCAAAAAATGGCCAGGCATTCCTTCTCAATAGTGGAATAAGCCACTTCTCTGGGCAGCAACTTCATGCTCAAGTAGATAATGGGGTGTTTGCCCCCTTCCTCGCCCACCTGGATGAGTACAGCACTGATACCTTAGTCGGAGGCATCAGTCTGCACAAGGAAATGCTTTGATTAATCAGGTGCTGCCAGAATGGGAATACTAGCCAGTGCTGTCTTTAATGCCTGGAATGATTCCTCACAGGCAGGAGACCAGGCTACCAGAACCGATAGTCGTTTCTGGGTAAAGTCAGTCAGGGGTTTGTGTCACGGTTGACCTGATCTTACCAAAACATTAATACCAGGATTCTGGATTGAGCACAAGAAGGAGGGCAAAACAAATTGTAATTTATTTCTTTTCAGACAAACACACAAATCTTCACAATTACAATAAATAAACACTTATTGGGATAGGGAAACAAAGTCTCTGGGCACCCTGCACGCATGCAAGTGGGTGCGTGATTTGAGCAGTGCAACAGTCCTCGGCTAGGGGCACAAGTTGCCACCCCTGTATCTCCGCCAGAGGAAAGATGTTCGTTCAGTCCTTACAGGTTTTGTTCGGGAATCCTTAGCTCAAACGAATGTCTGGAAGAGGGGTGCAAATCTTCGTTAGGATGTAGTTAACCACTCATACTCCGGAAAAGCTGACGCTGTAGCTTGGACATATCTTGGTAAAGCTGAGATGAATCTTAGATGCAACTGCCTTGGACTGGGCTGCAGGCATTTATATAGGGTTAAGGGTCCTATACCTAACATCTACACCAAATCCTCTCGTGGGAATATTTTTCCCCACCTATCCTTACCTTACAAAGAAGGCAGAAGTTGCTTCCCGGTTTGCACAGAGCATGTGCTAACCTCACACCTGAGCTACTTAGCATACCGGGCCCAACCTCTTACCTGGCGACATTAAGTCTGGGGTTTGGCTACCAAGTGTGAAGTGCCCATACTTCACACCGGTATCTGTTACTTGTCACGATGGACTGACCTGATCAACAATTTTATATTTTGGGGATCTCGATTGACCACACAAGTTGAGCAAAATAAACTGATGTTTATTTCCTTAATAGACAGACACACGGCAACCTTAGAATATACTTGACAAAACACTTACTGAGGGAGAGAATGGGATAAAATGTCCAGAGACAAAACAAAGCACCGGAAAAATGTCTTTTTAAAGTGCGGTCCATTTGCAAGGGGCGCAAATTGCCAGCCCAATATGTCCTTGAATAGTGCAAAGTTTGTTCGGGTCCGTTGGGGTTCATTAGATAACCCCCAGCACTAATGAAATCCTGAAGCAGAGTTCTGTCCTTGGTTCCGATTAAATTAACTCGTTGCGTTCCGGGGTCGTTGCTGCTGCTCTTATCCGCTCTTAGAAGCGAGTTGGAAATTCAATCACATTGTAAAAGAAAGACAATGGGTATAGCTCGTGGGGCATGTATATAGGGTCTGAGATCATATCTCCAACATACCCGCCCAATCCACTTCTTGGGAATTTCCCACTCACCAATCCCCAACTTGCCCACAGTTTGCAGAGTGGGTATTACAGGCATTTCCAGGTTGGTACAGCGCCTATGCTAACCTGACACTTTGGTCCCCAGTACCAGCCTTACCCTGTTCCTGAGACCTGCTGCATTCACCATAGGCAGAGGTCACTGGATGCATTACAAAGGCAAGTAGAAACAATGTATCCTGCCTGTACTTTTAAAACTGCAGCCAGAAAGGCACTTTATTAAAAATATATGTTCTACTGCTTCTAAAGTTATATTTTTAATATGTGTGTGCTTGGGGTGTTACTCTGGGGCTGCACACCAAATTTCAGGGTGCCAGCCTATTCCGTTCCTGAGTTAGGGGCTTCTCCTTGAGCTGGCAATGCTTGGCTATGGGCTTCCCACGTCAGACTTGCCGTTAACCGCGTTCCCACGTCAATTGACCGAGTTCCCACGGCAATTGTCTGCCACCTTTCAAGTTACGCTACTAACCCGGACTGGATACATTTTAACCGGTACCCACTTCAGACTGAAACCGCAACCCTTTGATTCAATTGACCTCGTGGTTGCGAGTTCAAGCCTCCAATTAGTTCAAGTCTCCAATTAGCTTGCGGCTTGGCTCGCACAGCATCATCTTGTGTCAAAAACCAGTAATGCAGGTATACAATAGAATCAGAGCAGGATGTAATTTCTCTTCACATAAATATAGTGACTCATCGCTCACCTAATAGTATTAGGCTAAAAAACTTGGGGCTCTATGCAGTAAGCGCAGAAAAGGCTTTTTTGCCATTTTCTCGCCAAAATAGCTTTTCCAATTCAGTAAGCGCCGAAAAGTGGCCAAAATCGGCAATTTTTGTTCCCGAAAAAACTGTTCGGCATGCGGTGCCGATAAGCCACTTTTCGGCACTTTTTGAAATCGGCTGAATTCTAGTAGCCGCGATCAGCTTTTCCCTGGTGATCGTCACTCTAGAAATTAGATTTTTACGCCAATCCAGCTCGCCAAATAAAGTTGGCAAGTTGGTGGTGGAGAAGCATCGGCAAGGTCGACACTTAGAAAAAATCAGGCCGTTTTCCTGCCTGGGATTGATGCCGGGGGTCTCCAGAGCTGATACCCATTAATACCAGCACCGGAGCCCCCCGGCATGCATCCGAGGCAGGAAAAATGCATTTAAAGCCCACTTCATTACCTTAGCGGCTAATCGCTAAGGCAATGAAGGGGTTAATCAGCTGTGCCAGGTTTATTGTGGGTAGCGGGGGTGGGTGAAGGGGGTGTTTGGCCCTTGGTGGGTGTTTAGGGCTTGCGGAGGTGTTGCGGGTGGACTTAACCCCTTCATGACCATAGCGGTTCATATTACTATGGTCATGAAGGGGTTAAGCCCTCCCGCTACCCACCCGCAAGCCCTAAACAACCACCGTTGGGGCTAATACCTACTTCGGCCAACCCGGTACCCACAATTAAAAAAATACACACACAACAGCCCCACACTAAATAAATATATATAATAATATATATAATCTATATAATCTCGATATATATATATATATATTATATATATATATATATATATATAATATATATATATATTTATTATAAATCTACAGTGTTCGACAAACCTATACATTTGCTCGCCCCGGGCGAGTGAGTTAACCCCGGGCGAGTAAATATTGGCCCACAGCACACGTTTGGTACTAGGTGGCGAGTAGATTTTTTGTGTGGCGAGTAGATTTTTGGTGATTTGTCAACCCTGTGGATTATATTATAGTATATATATTTTATATCTATATTATTATATATATTATATCTTATATATATATATATCTATATATATATTATATTATTATTATTTTTTTACTATTATATTATGTGGTATCGTACCGTGTTGCGGCTTTCTAACATAGATCGTCTCCGTTCTGTGGCTAACGAAATTCTTTTTTTGTGCGAGCTTTCGGATACCTGATTCTCTTCTTCGACGATGTTACAATGAATGAAGCAAGCAAAGGGTATATTTAAAACAGTGTCTCTTGGAATGTTTCTGTGCTTGTCCCTCCCCCGGTGGTGGATGTGATTTATGGCTAGATGTGTTTTAAATGGTTCCTGCAAGTTAGTTATGTAAGAGTGTGTGTGTGTGTGTATCTGTGTGAATATAAATGAATGGAGAGCCCACAGTGTATACGTGCTTTACAAAAGTGTTGTGTGGAGTGGGATTAATATTAAGGTGGGTAGTGTGGAAATGTGAGAGATGTTGCATAACTAAAGGTGTGTGTAGATACTACAGTATGTGGTCCTTATTGGTGTATAGGGATGGAATACCAGCACCATTAATACAAGCACCGGAGCCCCCCGGCATGCATTCGAGGCAGGAAAAATGCATTTAAAGCCACTTCATTACCTTAGCGGCTAATCGCTAGGCAAGAAGGGGTTAATCACTGTGCCAGGTTTATTGTGGTAGCGGGTGTGTGAAGGGGGTGTTTGGCCTTTGTGGGTGTTAGGGCTTGGCGAGGTGTTTGCGGGTGGACTTAACCCCTTCATGACCATAGCGGTTCATATTACTATGGTCATGAAGGGGTTAAGCCCTCCCGCTACCCACCCGCAAGCCCTAAACAACCACGTGGGGCTAATACCTACTTCGGCCAACCCGGTACCCACAATTAAAAAAATCACACACAACACCACCCCACACTAAATAAATATATATATATATAAAAATAAGATAATATATAATAATATATAATATATATAGATAATATATATATAGTATATATATATATTTATATATATATATATATATATATATCTACAGTGTTCGACAAACCTATACATTTGCTCGCCCCGGGCGAGTGGATTTAACCCCGGGCGAGGTAAATATTGGCCCAAGCAGCACAACGTTTGGTACTAGGTGCGAGTAGATTTTTTTTGTGTGTGGCGAGTAGATTTTTTGGTGATTGTCAACCACTGTAATATATATATATATATATAGATATAGATATATATATATATATATATATATATATGTAGAGGTATCAGTACCGTGTTAGCCGAGCTCAATATCAAAATAAATAGATGATACCGTTCTGTGGCTAACGAAATTCTTTATTTGTGCGAGCTTTCGAGATACCCTGATCTCTACTTTCTCGACGATGTTACAATGAATGAAGCAAGCAAAGGGTATATTTAAAAACAGTGTCTCTTGGAATGTTATCTGTGCTTGTCCCTCCCCCGGTGTGGATGTGATTTATGGCTAGATGTGTTAAATGGTTCCTGCAAGTTAGTTATGTAAGAGTGTGTGTGTGTGTGTATCTGTGTGAATATAAATGAATGGAGAGCCCACAGTGTATACAGTGCTTTACAAAAGGTGTGTTTGGAGTGGGAGTTAATATTAATGGTGTGGGTAGGTGTGGAAATGTGAGAGATTGTTGCATAACTAAAGGTGTGTGTAGATACTACAGTATGTGGTCCTTATTGGTGTATAGGGATGGAAAAACAAGGAGTATTTGTAAGTGTAAGAGACAGCTGTGTGTGCATACATATAGCACAGTATGTACAGACATGGCCTTTAGCGCTCATGGGAAGAGAGTTCACTTGTGTCATTAATGACTCATAACATTTTGATCTCTGTTTAGGCCACCGTTAAGTGTCCCGAACAGTTGCACAACTTTGTATTCATGCAACCGTCTCTCTTTCGGTGTTTTAAGATTACCTTTGAGTATGCAACCCTCAGATCGTTCATCTTATGGCCAGAGTCAGAGAAATGTTCGCCGACAGGACCGTCTCTTGTTCCGCGTGTGATGTTGTGTTCTGCGTGTGAAGAAGAGATCAGTGTATATCGAAAGCTCGCACAAATAAGAGCATTTCGTTAGCCACAGAACGGTATCATCTATTTATTTTGATTATAATATTAAATATTTATATATTTATTATATATAAATATATATATATATATATAGATATATATCAAATATTCCTGTATGCTCATTTGCATGTCTTAGGCAGGTCTGCAACCCCACTTTTCACCATTATCACCTAGCACACAGCACTTCCACTATAATACATCCCTACTCTGATTGGCTCTAGTACCATGTGACAGACTTTGAATGACGTCACATCCGTTCTCCCCAAAGCCTCTGTCACACGGTCTACTAGAGCCAATCAGAGTAGGGATGTAGTTCCCACGCTCTGATTGGCTAACGTACCATGTAGGCCGGCCATCTTTCTTTTCATGACGTTGTCTTAAAGGCAATTGAAGCACAGCCATTCTGATTGGCTGGCGTCATTGCCTATAAATGACGTCATCAAAATTAAAATTTTCCCCCCACAATCACATGGTTTTCACGGCCCAATCAGGGCCGTGGGAACCATATGACGATAATATGATGTCATGGGCCTATAAAAGCCTATGTCGTCTCATTTTGAAGGCAGACGCTGAGGAGGACGGACCTCCGGAAGGAAGAAGAGGACTGCGGCGTGGAAGCAGACGGTAAGAAGACCCCCAGCAGACCCCAGAAGACCCCAGAAGACCCCAGAAGAATAAGAAAGAAGACGGAAGAACCCAGATGAACATCCTGTAGACGTTTTGGATTACAAAAAAAAGTCTTAGTTTATTTTGTTATGGTTTGTTTTTTTATGGATTCCTGTTGCTACGTGTGGATTGGTTGGAGAGCTTGGTGTTCAACGGGAGTCGGTGAGTGGGCCAGCTAATGGTAAGTTAACTAAAGAAATGTATTTTTTTGGAACTTGAACTGTTTTTTGTAATTTATTCTATGTGATACAATTTTTTTCCATTCTCATTTCTTGCCACTGTATGTATATATGTATTTTGTATGTCTCTATCGATATATACAAACAAGGTAAGAAATAATGTGGTTGGAAATGCTTGTTTTGCACTATTTAAATTTATTTTGATATGCTGCTATTGTTAAATGTGTGTAATATAATGTTTAATTAGATAGATGTAATTTTTTGGTATTCTATGGTGTACTTTAGGTCAGGGTGAGGCTTGCTTTGTAATAGTGGTTTTATTTTGGTACTATTTTTTTGTCAGATGTTAACTTTTTGGGAGAATGTGTTTGTTTAACGATTAATTGATTTGGATGGTATTTTAATTGTTTTGGGATGTCATTAATTAATGGTAATTTATTTGGCTTGCCTTGCTTGGTTTAAATAGTATACTTGTTTGGATTTCATTGTATTTTCTTTTGAATATTTTATTGTTAACATTGATTGGCAGAGTGTAATTGGTGCACAGATTTTATGCATCATTTATACAATGTCAATTCAATCTTTTGATTGGCATTTGATGCTTTTGATTGCCACATGAGAATGATTTTATAAGGAAATAGGATTTTGTTTTACTGTGGCAGATATGGAGAACTTGTATTTTTATTTATGCATGTTTTACTAAACCCTTAAACATTTCTTTGTATATTGGTTCATCATATGTATATAAAAAAAAATATATATATACAGTGGCGACAAAGTTTATTCGAGCAAAAGCCGCCAGTTGACCGGGACTTACTCCGGCTGGTGCTGAGAATAGTCAGCGCGCCAGCCGCATCCAGCCGCGTCCCGTCCGTTCCCCCCCCAACAATCCGCGCGCAATTTATACACCTTCCCGACCCCCTAGCTGCTCCTGCTGTGCCCCTCTGCTTCCCCGCTCCCCCGCTTACCTCACTTCAAACCTTCAGGGGAGTCGGGGAAGCCGGGGAAGCCGGGGAAGCCGGGCGCGCACGTGACTGTGACGTCACCGACGTCACGCGAACGAGCCGCTTCTCAACGCTTCTCCACGCTGCCGCCACGTATCCTGCCGTGCGGTTTTTGCTCTAATAAACTTTGTCGGAGCAGTATATATATATATATATATATATATATATATATATATATATATATGTATAAATATAATTGTCTGTCTGTCCTGCAATCATCTTACCGTGCTGTCTATTTAGTTCAATTTAGGTAAAAACATCTCAAATTGTCTGTCTGTCCTGCAATCATCCTACCCTGCTGTCTATTTAGTTCAATTTAGGTAAAAACATCTCAAATTGTCTGTCTGTCCTGCAATCATCCTACCCTGCTGTCTATTTAGTTCAATTTAGGTAAAAACATCTCAAATTGTCTGTCTGTCTTGCAATCATCCTACCCTGCTGTCTATTTAGTTCAATTTAGTTAAAAACATCTCAAATTGTCTGTCTGTAAATCATCCCCCTATTGTCTTAATTTAATTCATCTTTCACACTTGTGCAAGACAACACCCACCTTTGAAAAACCATTTGCTTTAACTACCCTCACATGTGCTAATTAAGTTTGTTGTACCAACCAGATGACTTTCTAATGTGTACAAGTAAAACTCCAATATCCATTGCTGCCTGCAGCCTTTGCTCTTAAGCAGAAATGCTTTAAGTAGAAATCTTTTAAAGTAGTATGGAGGTTTAAAAAAGAAAGTTCAAAAAGAAAGTGTGAAAGTACGGTCACATTCACAACTTACTATTGCTGTGATGCCGCCGTTACTTTTATATTGCTGCTGTACCTCGCTCTTTTTCAAATGTTGACACTTCCACTGGGTCACACCAGCACTCATCATGTCCTCTAAACTCTATTCATAATTTCACCATCTCTACCTTACTTCACCACTTCTCAGTTCACATAACTCCTCTCTACATGCGCCCTCTGTCACACCACACAGCTTATACCATCCTGACACTAAAACCACACCCGTACAAATCATCTCACACATCTCTTTCGTGTCCATGCTTCTCCTCCTTCTTCTGGGGATATCTATCCCAATGCCTGTTCCCTGCCATTATTTCTACTTGCTCGCATGCCTCTCCTCCACATGCACCCCTCTACTCCATTCGTGTTACCCCTCCAACCTCATACCCATCCCCTGGCCAGTCCCCTCCACCCTTCTTCTCCTCTCAGCCTCCCTTGTCTCCTGGCCCTTTGAATGCTCGCGAAGTCCCTTTCTAACAATGTTCTCTCCTCTGTTTGCATAGACATTCTTTCTCTCTCACTCCCTTGCGCCTCGTTTGCTATAACTAGGAGACCTGGCTCACTCAGACTGACTCTATGCTGAAGCTTGCCATCCGCACTGGTGGCCTTTCCTTCCGCACCACTTCCGCGCCGCCTGGTGGCAGTGGTGGAGGCGTGGGACTCCGCTCTCTCTACTCCTGCCACATAACCGAGTCAGTTTCTATTCCCCCTCCTCTTGATGTTTCCGTCCTTGTGGGTTCACACAGCCAACTTCTCTCCTCTCTCTCGCGTCATGAGGCGGTTCATCTATCGCCCACGCTTTCCTCTACTCTCCCCGTCTGCGCTTTCTCCTCGCCGTCATCTTTGATCCTGCTCGCTTTCTTTCTCTCCTCAGACCTTCCCCTGTTTCTCTCCTGGGGGAACATTCGATTTGCCACATTGATGACCCTCTCTCCCTTGGGCTTCCCGCTTTCTTGCTCTAACCTCTCTTTTTGGCCTTCACACAGTGACTGAAGCGCACACCCACAAGGCTGGACACTACTAGACGCTGGTTTCACTAAAACTTCTCTCTCATCTCTACCGACTTCTCCCTCTCCCTTTTTCCTCTCTCTGACCATCACCACATCTCATTTTCTCTCTCTCGCTTCTCTCCATCTCCATCTCGCCCTCGTGTTTGCAGAAACCTGCACTCTATTAACCTACCAGCTCTTGATTCCACTTTACGCTCCTCCCTCTCCTCTCTCAGTTCTGCTTCAGACCCTGAGAACCTGGTCAGGAACTAGAACTCTGCCTTATCTTCCTCTCTTGATCTTCATGCCCCGCTTTCTCTCTGCCATCCTCGACCTTCTAACCCCAGACCCTGGCTAAACTCCCACACACGCATGCTGCATTCCTCCACTCGTTCCTCTGAACGCCTCTGGAGGAAATCTCATACGCTTGCAGACTTCATTCACTACAAATTTATGCTATCCTGTTTCAACTCTGCCCTCTCTCAAGCTAAACAAACCTACTTTTCATCACACATCAACACACACAAGTCTAACCCACGCCGTCTCTTTTCTGTCTTTGACTCTCTACTCAGACCACCGCAGCTGCCTCCTCTTCTTCCACCATCTCACCTCAGGACTTTGCTGACTATTTTAAGGAAAAGGTGGAATCCATACGGCAGAACATCCCATCTGTTGCCTCCTCCCATCCCACAATGCTTCCCAACTCTCCTCCTGCCTTTCTTGACTCTTTTTTCGCTATCTCGGAGGAGGATGTGTCACTGCTGATCTCCTCTTCTCCCTCTACCACTTGCCCTCTTGATCCCATTCCCTCCCATCTCCTAAAACCTCTTGCTCCTTCTATAATCCCTATGCTCACACAGATCTTTAACTCTTCCCTCTACTCTGGTACCTTTCCATCATCCTTCAAGCATGCAACAGTCATACCATTACGCAAAAACAGCAAGCTAGACCCTACCTGTCCTTCTAACTATCGGCCTGTCTCCCTCCTGCCTTTTGCCTCCAAACTCCTTGAACGTCTCGTATTCTCTCGATTGCTACACTTTCTCAACACCTATTCTGTCCTAGACCCTCTACAATCTGGCTTCCGCACTGCTCACTCTACTGAAAAAGCCCTCACTAAAATAACTGACGACCTCCACGCTGCCAAAGACAGAGGTCATTACACTCTGCTCATATTACTCGACCTCTCTGCAGCATTCGACACCGTGGACCACCCTCTTCTCCTTCACATTCTCCATACTCTTGGTATTCGGAATAAAGCTTTATCCTGGATCTCCTCTTACCTCTCCCATCGTACCTTCAGTGTCTCTTTTGCTAACACCTCCTCCTCCTCTATTGATCTCTTTGTGGGGGTACCCCAGGGCTCTGTCCTGGGACCCCTTCTCTTTTCTCTCTACACACTCTCTCTAGGTGACCTAATCACATCTTTTGGGTTTAAATATCACCACTTTGCTGACGACACACAAATTTACCTTTCAATCCCTGACCTTACACCTGCTATACAGACCAAAGTTTCTGAATGCCTCTCTGGAATATCATCCTGGATGGCCATCCACTGACTGAAACTTAACATGGCAAAAATAGAGCTCCTTATACTGTACTTCCTCCCAAACCTGGCCCTACTACCTCCTTCCACATTGCTATTGGAAATACGATCATTCACCCAGTAGCCCACGCACGCTGCCTAGGGGTTACACTTGATTCCTCACTCTCATTCTCCTCTCATATTCAAAACGTTTCTAAAACTTGTCGCTTTTTCCTCCGCAATATCACAAAGATATGCCCTTTCCTCTGTTACTCAACTGCTAAAACTCTGACTCAGGCCCTCATTCTCTCACGTCTCGATTACTGCAACCTCCTGCTGTCCGGCCTTCCTACCTCTCACCTTTCTCCCCTACAATCTATCCTAAACGCTGATGCCAGAATCACTCTACTCTTTCCTAAATCTGTCTCCGCATCTCCCATCCTGAAATCCCTCTCCTGGCTTCCGATTAAATCACGTATCTCACACTTAATTCTACTGCTCACTTTTAAAGCTTTACATTCTTCTGCCCCTCCTTACATCTCAGCCCTAATTTCTCGCTATGCACCATCCCGACTCTTGCGTTCTTCTCAAGGATGTCTTCTTTCTACCCCCTTTGTATCTAAAGCTCTCTCCTGCCTTAAACCTTTCTCACTTTCTGCCCCACACCTCTGGAATGCCCTTCCCCTCAATACCCTACTAGCCCCCTCGCTATCCACCTTTAAGACTCACCTTAAGACACATCTGCTTAAAGAAGCATTTGAGTAGCACTGGATAATCATGGACACATGATACATAAAGCTTTGCCCCCTGCAGACGCACTTACTAGTATTCCCTCCTACTGTCTCTGTACGTTCTCCCTACCTACCAATTAGATTGTAAGCTCCTCGGAGCAGGGACTCCTTCCTTAATGTTACTTTTACAGTATGTCTGAAGCACTTATTTCCATGATCTGTTATTTATATTATTTGTTATTTATATGATATGTATTACTACTGTGAAGCGCTATGTACATTTATAGAGCTATATAAAAAAAGACATACAATACTATATATATAAATATATATATATATACAGTGTTCGACAAACCTATACATTTGCACGCCACGGGCGAGTGGATTTAACATCGTGGCGAGCTCCTATTGGCCCAAGCAGCACACGTATGGTACTAGGTGACGAGTAGATTTTTTTGTTCGGCGAGTAGATTTTTTGGTGATTTGTCGACCACTGTATATATATATATTGTGACAGAGTCACTGACTCAGTAGGCTGGAACAGTGAATGGAGAGATGCTGCAGCCAGTTCACAGAGTGTTAATCTCCTCAGACAGAGAAAGGAGAGCTGAAGACTGATTAAACAGGGGCTGAACTCATCAGTGAAACAAGTGCTTTAAAAAGCAGGAAGTTGCTCACACAAGGTGAGCTTGTTTTTCCACGTGAGGGTGGAGAGACGTCTCCCGGCTAGGAAGCCCTAGCTGTTGCTCTGGTCCCCCAGTCCTGTGAGGAGCTTTGCTGCTGGGACCAGCTGGGACCCCAACCCAGGATAAAGATAAAGATTGATGCGAGCTGGACACAGCCTGCTCCCCGGAACCGGTGTTGCTGTTTGCTGTTGGAACTGCAACACAGATATGACTTCATGCTACACCTCTGGGTGTCAGTAGATGAAGATGTGTTGAGACACTGAACTCATGCGGGGAAAAAAAGCGCGTTATTTTTTGCTGAAGCATTGAATTTACAGCTAGCAAGTGCTGAATGTAAAGTTTGCCCCGTTGGGTATGAAAGGATTGCTGTGTAAAGCTAATGCCTTTTGCTGAAGTGAGTGAATTTGCAGCTAGCAAGTGCTGTATGTAAATTTTGCCCTGTCTGTTATAAAAGAAAGTGAAAATGGACTTTGGCAAAGATGTTGTCCTAAGAAGAACCCAGAAGGTTCAAAGATTGTAAAGCATGTACAACTTACGTGTGTTGTGCAAAGTCTGCCTCGTCGGGTGTGGGGAAAAAAATGGGGTTTTAAAATGGCCGCCGTCAAGAGTCGTTTTGCAATGTACATAACCATACAAAACAGTGTCCCTTCAGGCCATATGATGATTATGATGACGATGCATATGTGGCCCCGAGAAGAGAGACGTACCCGCAGATGAAAGCTGCAAAAATGACCAGTGTCCAGAGCGCAGGACCCCATAACCTTGGAGTCGGTGACCAGGAGTTCAGAGCCGTGCCGGCTAGAAGGAAACCAGGTTACTTTCTAAAAGATTCAGTATGCTGGGTCTGTCATGAACCAGGACAATAGGCATCAGCAAGGCACCGAGATGTGCTGCAGACCGGAGTGATGGGCAGAATTGTCACAGGAATGGTGGCAAAGGAAAAGGAGGAGCAAAGGGAAGCTGAATCCTTGATCCAGGAAAAGAGGCCTTAATTTCTGCACTCGAAACTGCCCACCGTGATTATGATGTCTTGCAGGAACAATTGAATAGGGAGCGAGAAGCGAACGCCGAGGTACAGAGGAAGCCCTAGCTGTTGCTCTGGTCCCCCAGTCCTGCGAGGAGCTTTGCTGCTGGTACCAGCTGGGACCCCAACCCAGGATAAAGATAAAGATTGCTGCGAGCTGGACACAGCCTGCTCCCCGGAACCGGTGTTCCTGTTTGCTGTTGGAGCTGCAACACAGATAAGACTTTATTATTATACTTATTTTTTATCCTTTGTGTAGCATATATTTTGGGCATAACCAGATTAGCTGGCTGCCCTGTTAGTAAGGGCTCAAGAAGTGAGTTAGTTTCCCTAACGGGACAAGGCTTTAATATCTAGAAAGTAGTTTCTTAAAGGGACAGTGCACCCATACTTTATTTTGGTTGTGGCTAAAAACCACTATAGTTTAACATTTCCCATCGTGTCTAGCGTCTTACTGACCCCACCGCGAGGCCATCCTTCCACAATATATATATACATATATATATATATATATATATATATATATACTTAAGTCCACATGTGTCCATGATAAGTTGATTTGCAAAAGGTCCAGCCTGCTTCTTCTTGGGCTCACCGAACTCCCACAGTACCTATTAGAGAAAAAGAGAAAAGAAGCGCCCGATCCTTGTGTAAAATCAGATGAACAAAGTTTTAATATCTCATGGACAAGACAAATGCACACTTACAATTTGTTTGATAAAATAAAGCATGTTATGGGACCTGCCCATGCACCAACTGAGGACTCCTCGGTCTCTTCTTTGTGTGTGAGTGTCAGTATTGGCTCCAAAAATGATGTTGCTGTCAGCTGCTGTCTCCAGGGGAGTAATCCTTAGTGTTTGTGAGCACTCAATCTCCACATGCAGCTGCCATTTATCTGGCAGTGAGATATCTGGCAGTGAGCCTACAGTGACAGGGCAGCTCTCAGCACCAGCGTGAGGAGGCAAGGACTTGCCTGAAGATTTTTTTCCGGTTTCAAGTGTGAGAAGAAAGGCTAAATGGCAGCTGCATGTGGAGAGTGTGTGTGTGTGTGTGTGTGTGTGTGTGTGTGTATAATATATATACAGTGTTCGACAAACCTATACATTTGGATTTAACCCCCGGGCGAGTAAATATTGGCCCAAGCAGCACACGTCTGGTACTAGGTGGCGAGTAGATTTTTTTGTGTGGCGAGTAGAGTTTTTGGTGATGTCAACCACTGAGTGAGAGCATTCCTACCTTGCTATATCTGCCACAGCTATCTCAGAGTGGCAGCACCTGTGTTATATCTATTAGACATAGGTCACCTCAGTATATACCATATGGCTGCATCCTATATATATACAAGGATGGTAGCTCACACTGTATGCTCATTATTCGGCTAATGTTATTTTGCTGTGCTATTTTGGCTCAAACCGAGTCTAATTACTTCTGGGAACTTAGTGTTCTACCTATTTTAGTTGAGTATCTACTCCCAATAAAATATTTTAATTTATTCACTCCTCACAATACATACTTACCTGTCCATTTCACGTTTGCTGTGACATATGGTTGAGTGCTCTCCATTGGGGATCTGTTCTCTCTTTGTTCTTTCATAGTATCACCCCAGATAGCAGCACCACTCATTATTACTCTAGCAGTAGCTAGGGTTCCCTCCCTACCCCTCCCTACCCCTTACCCCCTCCCCCTCTCCCCAGAGTTCATTGTATGTATTTTATTGGCAACGGAGGACACGGATTTTGCTGTCGAGGGGGCTTCATATTGATCAGGTCAGTAGAACTTGATTTCTTTTATTATGCTACTCAATGTGTTTAATAATGGACAAATAATCTATTATCCCTATCGGGATAACAGTTATTTTGCACATTATTGTACTGTATGTGTTGGGGGGGGGTTGATGTATTTAATGTATAGCCAAACGAAGAAGCGGTGCACTGAGGTAAGTAGAGAACCACACGCAGCTCTAACAAATAACAACTAATGTATTGAAAAAAAGGGAACAAACATCATGAAGCTAAAAACCTCTTACGCGTTTCATCCCGCAAGGGACTTTGTCAAAGAGTGAGTGGGGAACTCTCTCATACACCTCTATATACCACCAGCTTTACTGTGATAGGTCAATAATAAATTGATTTAGAACGGCAACTCCTATATGCAGCTGCAGGTTAATTAATGAGACTGCCGTTCCATCTATACAAGCATAGTGGTGTAGAAGGTAAGAGAAGGATAACAACATACAAGTGTATACATAGTACATATATAACAACAAATAAACAACTTATTGCAAAACTACTGTAAAATAGTATAAACAGTAGTAGCAAGAGATCATTTATAATAAGCAATATTGAAAAGTATATTATAATCACTCAACATAATAAAACAATTTTAATAATCATAAATAATAACCTGTCTTATATCAATATAAATGAAAGAAATACAAATAAGAAATTGTCAAAAATGAAAACAATAATAAAGAAGATAAATATAAAAATAAATATATTAATAATAGAAATATAGCATATCATAAATATACTGATAATAAAGTATACATAATATCCCATATGGTGAGCATTATAACAACACCAGAGAAGCAAAAAGCAGAAGCAAGCAAATACTTAAACATATTTCTTTAGTTAGACTAGGATATGTTTAAGCTCCCAATCGGTATTAATACCGTAGCGATGCAATCTATTCATGATATAGATCCAGTGCATCTTTCTCTTTTTTAATAAATTTAACCTATCACCACCTCTTGGATGACATGGGACATGTTCAATCCCAATAAATGAGAAATTGGATATATCGCCATGAGGGCAGGTAGAAAAGTGACGAGACACTGGATGTTTAGCATCCTTCTTTTTAATAAGACGTATATGTTCCATAATACGTGACCGTAAAGGTCGCGTAGTATGTCCCACATATTTTTTATGGCATCCAATTTGTAATACATATACAACAAATGATGTATAACAATTAATAAAACTAGTAATGTAATGATGAGATTTATATGAATTGAGAAATGTTGTAGACTTAGAATATTGAAAGATAGAACACTTTCCACAGATAAAGAAACCTTAAGGAATCCCACATATCTCTCTGTAATTATCATTAGATCTAAACATGCTGGGTGAAAGATGACCAGCTAAAGATATTCCTTTTCTAAATACAAAGTTTGGACCATTTTGAACAATAGATTAAATATCTTTATCTAAGGATAATGTGTTCCAATGTTTATAAAAGATGGCTTTGATATGTCGTGCTTGTCTATTAAAGGTGGTAATAAACAATGGACAAATAGAATTGTCAGTAACATGTTGTGTGGATCTTTTATTACGTCTATTGGATTTATTCATATTTAGCAAAAGTGATCTCCTGTCAAGTGATTTAGCATGAATATATGCCTCTTGAATATCATTCAATGAATAACCGGTTTTTAGCTTCATGATGTTTGTTCCCTTTTTTTCAATAAATTGGTTATTTTTTGTTAGAGCTGCGTGAGGTTCTCTACTAACCTCAGTGCACCACGTCTTCGTTTGGCTGTTCCGGTACCTTTGCTGGTTGCACGTGGATTCCAGGACACACATCACTGCAGGCATTCACTCAACGGTGCTTCACCTTTATCTCTTTGGCTATACTGGATCAAGCAGCATGACAGCAGGTATTATCATTGGCAGAGGGGACGGTGGGTGACTTAGTGTCAGCCTGGATGTTCTCTGGATGGTCGGCGACTCTTAGTGTCACCTCACTTTACCCCTCCCCCAGCCTGCTCCACTGGGTCCGCTTAATACGCTTGTTTAGAGTGATAGTTATATATTGCAGACGTGTGCCATTATGTTCTAAGACTAAGACATTCTACGCTTTGGCCCTTGAGCACTGGCAGCAGAATTCTTCTGTGTTCCCTCTATTTAATGTATAGGACATGTTTATTTATTTTTACGTACAGGGTTGTTTCCTCTGTTCTGCGGCAGACCTATGGAGACCACCTGATACCTCCTCGGACTTCTCACGGGTAAATGGCAGCCGGGTCCACGGGGGACATCTGCGGGGAAGAACCGGTGGCCCCACATCTGTGGGGGCACCGTGGACCCGTAGGGACATCGCGAGGCCCCCAGACCCAGCGTGAAGCACCCGAGGCCCTCAGACACCTGTGGGTCTGACCCGGGGCCCAACAGACAGCCACGGGCCTACCCATGGGGACCCCATTGTGGCCCACGGTGGCCCGCGGAGACCACCTGGTGGACCATGGCGCCTGGCAGGGACCACCCACAGCCCTCCAGACCCTGTTTGAAACCAGGTGCTGGGCTACTGTAGGTCTGTGAGGTGACCCATCAGGCCCACCGGGGACTCCCGTGGGCCTGGGGTATTAACCCTGTATGTAAAATAATAAATCATGTATTTATGGGGGGGCACAGGGGGTGTGTTATGTATGTAATAAATATAATGATGTTTATTGTGGGGCAGTGTATTGTTTTTATTGTGGGTACTGGGGGTGGGGGAAGGGGGTATTGGTCCCAAGGGTACGTTGCTAGGCCTCCCGGCTGGGTAGTGTGTGATGGTGGTTAGGCCTCACGGGGTGAGGGGGTAGTGGGGGAGGGCATTTAGGCCTCCCAAGTGGTGGGTGAGGGTGGGTTAACCCCTTAATGACTGCAGCGGTTAATAACCACTATGGTGATTAAGGGGTTAGGGGACATTACATTGGCTGTTTTTATTCTTGCTATGTTTTGCAGCATCGGAGGGGGCATGGACGGTTTTGAAGATGAGGATGGCCTTCATCATGGCAGCCAGACATGGGTGAGTGCAATATGTATTTATTGTTCGTAATGTATTTAAAATGGGCACATTCACTATTATCCATATGTGGATAATAGTAATTTTGCACATTACTGTACTGTACTGTTGTGTTAGGGGGGGGGGGGGTGTATTTATTGTAAAGTATTTGTGTTGATGGATTTTTTTGGGGAGGCACAGAATTGGTACTACAGGCCTGCGGGGAACACCGAGGGCCACCGCCGGCCTATAGTATCATTGCTGTGCATCCCAAAAATGTAAAATATGTAATGGGGGTATAGGTGTTGATGTGGGCATAGGGAGTGTATGTTGTTTATTGCAATGTTTATTGGGGGCAATTGTCCCCAATAAACATGCTATTATGCCTTAACCCATTCATTGCCTTAGCGGCTATCCGCTATGTTAATGAAGCAGCATTAATGTATTTTAATAATATTGTGCAGGGGGTACAACCCATGAGCTGAGCCCATTGATTTTGTGGGCTCAGGGACCCCTGCTTCCCGAGTTAAGGCCCCCGGTATGGGGCGCATCGGTGGCCAAGTCGCCGCCATCTTTTATAGCGTCCAAGATGCGACGTAGACTCTATAACGTATGACGACCCGATGACCCATACCGGGGCCTGTAACTCGGGAAGCAGAGGGTCCCTGACCACAAATCAATGTGGTTCAGCTCAGGGGATCCCCTGCTCCCGTACACTATTATTAAAAATACATTAATGCTGCTTCCTTACCATAGCAGATTATTAACTGCTACGGTTGTGAAGGGGTTAAGTGCACCGGCAACCCCCCCGCAAGTCCTAAACTCACACCAAGGGCCAAATACCCCCTTCACCCACCCCCGCTACCCACAATAAAGCGGGCACGGTGGGTTAACCCCTTCATTGCCTTAGCGGCTATCAGCTATGGTAATGAAGCAGCATTTCTGTATTTTTATTAATATTGTGCAGGAGCAGGGGGTCCCTTGAGCTTTGATTTCTGGCTCAGGGAACCCCCTGCTCACTGTACAATATTATTAAAAATACAGTCATGCTGCTTCGTTACCATAGCAAAAGATTTGCAGGGGTATCCAGGAGCTGAACCGCTGTTGGTTGTATAGGTCCATGGGACCCCCCTGTTCCCTCGAAATACAGGACCCCTTTAGGGGTGCCGGTATCCCTCTGCTTTGTTTACATTCCGCGGTCACGTGATTTTGACATTTAAATGCAGAGGGATACCGCACCTCATAAAAAGGCCTGTATCTCGGGAAGCAGGGGGTCCCCGGACCTGAAACCAATGCGGTTCAGCTCTGGAGACCCCCTGCACATCTACACTATGAGTAAAAATTGTTTTGATATATTTTTATTCTTGCCGATGTTTGTGCAGAGAGAGTGGCAGATCTCTCTCTGCTGCAAACACATATCGGCAGGGGACGGCGTATTGCCAGGATATCGGGAGACAGACTGTCTCGCCACCGGCTACTCGGCGTTTTGCTTTCGCTGTGATTCGTCAGGGATTCGGCCCTTCCTGAATACTGCGAGGACAAATCGCCAAAATTATGCCGATATTGAACCCCTGCCGAGAGCACTTTTTCGACGCTTACTGCATGAGGCCCTTGGTGCATAGGGAAATAGAATATCTGACACTTGAACAAGTGACCACCAGGGGTCACTATAAGCCCTATAAATTGCACTCTAATGTTGCAACGTCCAGTTATAGACATAGTTGATGGATGGATAATTTGTAATTAATAGAACAAATAGGGGATCCAAAAGACCCCTTACAACAGACTCAAAAGCAGTATTTTAAAATAAAAATAATAATACAATGTTATTAAATCAATAATTAACAAAACAACAAATAAAGGGAACATATAGTCGAACGATTTTAAAATCCCCAACGGGAGAGACGGCTGAATATAGGGTGAGCTGGTGTATGAATACAACCTATGCTCATAAGGAAAAGGTATCCTATGTGTGTATAAGGTATATAGGGTGAATAAGGGTGTATATACAGATATACTGTTGAGCTTAACACCAAGGATTAATTGCCTTAATATTGCATATTAAGGACATAGATACATTTCTCTCCAGTGAAATTGGTGTTTCCATATGAATATATATCACTATGTCAGTGACAATACAGAAAGTTCAAAGATGGATATACAGTGGCGGTCGCCTTTACCCTAGTGCGGCCGTAGCGGCGCAACTCTGATAACCGCGGGCAGATGCAGTATGTTTTTTTTTCCGGAGTATATTGCGGTATTTTAGCGCTCGTAACATTAGCATTTTATTAGCGCTGTCTGCAATAAAAACTCAGGGGGGCGTTCGCGACCTGTTGTCTTCAAAGTCTAATACTTTAACAGTTCAACCTACGTCAGTACACAGTCTGCGTGTGCGCGCGCAGTAATTGTAAATTTGCATATTTATACATGCATGTGCAGTGCTGTAGGTCTCATTTGAAAAGTGTTGAAACGCATAGGCGTGTACTGTAACAGTATCACATTTTGGCATATACAGCGCTCTCCCCTCGCTCGCCCCTGCACATACACAGGATAATTTACTGCACTGCAGTTTTTCAACTTCTTATCTTATCTACAGTACAGTACACCTCTTCCACACCATTCCTTTGAATGTGTGTCTTTCTGGTTTCAATCACATTCCTGCTTGATAGCTGATGATTACTGCGCATGCATCTGTAACTTCACCACTGCTTGCTTGCGAAGTTCAAGAGTGAGTGACCCCAAAAAAAAAATTCTCCTCATTTTTTATTTTTATTTTCTCTTCAAGCCTGCCTAAACCATCTCGATATTACCATATTCAATCTGTGCTGCAGGTTTTGAGTGTGACACTGTGCATTTGACTGCACATGGTTGATTTGTGTGCTTTTTGTGTATTTGGGGGTGTAGGGATCAAATTATTATGATGACCTGCCTTTTGAAAATATGTAATTTCTTTGAACTGCAGTACAGCTAATCCTTCATGCAGCTGTACCCTGTACCACCTCCCCCATGCACACACACAAGGCTCGCTCAAGGATTTGAACCTCTTATCGACAGACACCTCTCCAGAACCATTCCGTTTCTAAAGCTTGTCATTGTGTTTTTAATCATCCGTCCCTAGCCGAGCATCACCTCTGTGCACCGGCGTGCCTAATTTTCCTATTGTTGGCTTTGAGTCACCTCTGTAATCCTCTTTGGGATGGGAGCTACAGTACATAGCTGATGATTACTGCGCATGCGTCTGTAACTTCACCACTGCTTGCTTGCGAGTTCAAGAGTGAGTGACCAAAAAAAAAAATTCTCCTCATTTTTTATTTTTATTTTCTCTACAAGCCTGCCTAAACCAGCTCGATATTACCATATTCAATCTGTGCTGTAGCTTTTGACTGCGACACTGTGCGTTTGACTGCACATGGTTGATTTGTGTGCTTTTTATGTATTTCGGGGTGTAGGGATCAAATTATTATGATAACCTGCCTTTTGAAAATATGCCATCTCTTTGAACTGCAATACAGCTAATCCTTCATGCAGCTGTACCCTGTACCCCCCTCCCCCACTCACAAACACAAGGCTCGCTCAAGGATTTGAACCACTTATCGACAGACACCTCTCCAGAACCATTCCGTTTATAAAGCTTGTCATTGTGTTTTTAATCGTCCGTCCCTAGCCGAGCATCACCTCTGTGCGCCTGCGTGCCTAATTTTCCTATTCTTGGCTTTGAGTCACCTCTCTGTAATCCTTTTAGGGATGGGAGCTAACTGATGATTACTGCGCATGACTCACCCATCAACCCTCCCCCCCCCCCCAACTCTTTGAGGCTTTGTTTACGGTAACGCTTGTGATAATCCCTTCTCGAATTTGATATGTAAATCTGATTTGCACAGCACTGTGAAATTGAGAGTTAAAAAAACCTTAATCTGATTCATGTTTTTGATGCAGTAAGTTACCACTGTTTGTCATTTTTGTCATTCTTTCTTTTTCTTTGGTGTAGTGGGGTGGGCAATGATTATGATTAGCATGAATGTAAATAAATATTTATTTTATGTTATCAGAAACAAAAAACAAAAAATACAAATAATCATGAATTATACAAAATGCAGTCTTTATTCAGTTCTTCTGTTAGATGAAAATTGAGGGCCGGTTGATAATCATGAATAATGCACATTGATAATAATATTAATTATTAATATATAATATATAATAATATATATTTAATAATATAATTTTTCTGTCTTTATCTTCTTCCTCATTCTGTGTACAGTATAGTAGTTCATTGAGAGAGGGGAGGTTTTGTGTACACATCATGACTGCAGTTTAGATACACTTAACTGTACAAACAGTTCACAAACTTTACACGATATCCCCCTCTCCCCCAGTCCATCCTTTTTCTCTGAAAAGACAAGAAAACAAAAAATTAGTGCAGTTATGTGCATACTGTATTATGGCATTGTGTGCTGTATAGTACTGTCAAACTAGTCTATACTGGAACTACTGTATACTGTGACCACTGTTAAATACTTTGCAACCAGATGGCTGGTGCTGCTCTCTCAGGAAAGAAAAAAATTGAGCAGTTAGGTGACAATTATGGCATTGTGTACTGTACAGCTACTCCATATTGGACTACAGTATGCAGTTAGTACTGTCAAACTAGTCTATACTGGAACTACTGTATACTCTGACTACTGTTAAATAATTTGCAACCAGATGGCTGGTGCTGCTCTCTCAGGAAAAAAAACAATTGAGCAGTTAGGTGCATATTATGGCATTGTGTACTGTATAGCTACTCCATATTGGACTACAGTATGCAGTTAGTACTGTCAAACTAGTGTATACTTGAACAACTGTATACTGTGACCACTGTTAAATACATTGCAACCAGATGGCTGGTGCTGCTTTCTCAGGAAAGAAAAAATCTGTGCCATACTTACCTGTATCATACTGTACTTACAATACTACAGTACAGTACTATACCATACTACCTTCCTGATGCTTGCCAATTACGCGCGATCACAATGGGCAACACAGTCGCAATATGGTCAATATATTTATTGCATCGTTCCACGGTGATTACATCGTTCCAAAAACTCATTATGACTTGCGCCAACTCATCCTTTTTGGAGGGTTTCACGACTTTTCGGATATGGTCCTTCAGCTGATGCCAGACCATTTCGATAGGATTGAAGTCTGGCGATCTGTCATTGGAGGGGGAAAAAAAGGACAATTAGCTAAAGAGATACAGTACACAGTAAAAACAGTGGGGAAAAAACGAGACACGGTTAACGCACTTACTCCGCTGGCAGACAATTATCTATGCTGGTCCACGAGGAAATTTTACGAGAGGGCTAACAGGCCAGATACGATGCTAGCCCGACTGCTACGTAACAGACAGTCCAACTATAATATTCAAGCAATTAGACTGAAATCAAGCCCCACCTCGGCCAACCCTAAAATTATAGTTGACGAATTTGGTAAATTCTATGAGTCTCTTTACAACGGGGAGAAAGTGGCACACTCACCAAAAATGAGAAAGACCCTTGGAGATTTCCTGGCAAACTCGAATCTAGCAAAGCTCACGGAGGCGGACAGAGATAGTCTGGGTGCCAATTTCACTATTGAGGAAATAACCACGGTGAAAAAAGAATTAAAACCGTCAAAGGCCCCTGGCCCAGACGGCTTTTCGGGGCTTTACTATAAAAAGTTTTGCAAAGTACTTGCCCCAAGACTGCTCCACATGTTTAACGCGATCTTAGCAGGAGCCCCAATCCCCGGGGGGATGCTTCAGGCGTCTATTTCACTAATTCATAAATCAGGCAAAGATCCGCTGGAATGCAAAAGCTATAGACCAATTTCCCTGATCAATACTGATATCAAAATATACGCCAAGCTTTTGGCCAATAGACTGAGTCAGATCCTGCCCAGACTGATACATCCAGATCAAGTCAGATTTATTAAAGGTAGACAAGCAGCGGATAACACCCGACGAATCATTGATCTGATAGAATTGGCTAACAAAGGAAAATCACAAAACATGATGTTAAGTCTGGATGCAGATAAAGCATTTGACAGGATCGACTGGCCGTATTTAAAGGAGACGCTCGGGGCATTTGCATTCGGGGATAGGGTGAGTGAAGCAATTATGGCACTTTACTCAGGTACTACTGCTAGGGTCATACACCAGGGCTTTCCATCTGCCCAATTCCAAATTAAAAGCGGCACGAGACAGGGGTGCCCGTTATCCCCCCTCCTGTTTGCCCTCTGTATGGAACCCCTAGCAGCGCAGATACGTGGTTGTCCAGACATAGTAGAGGTAGATATTTGCTCACAATCCCACAAAGCAGCCTTATATCTTATATGCTGACGACATTATATTATTATTATCACGGCCCCTCACCTCCCTGCCAAATCTCTTCAACTTGCTAGACAAATTTGCTAAAATATCTGGATTCAAAATCAACCAATCTGAATCGGAAGCTCTTAACATCAGCCTCCCCGGGGAGGTTGAAAAGCTACTAAAACTTAATTTTGATTTTAATTGGAAACAGAACCAGATTAAATACTTGGGAGTCCATATTATCAGAGACGTCAGAGACATTTATAAGGCAAATTATCCCCCCCTAATTCAATCTCTAAAAGCGGACATCTTAAAGTGGTCCTCCCAAAGAATATCTTGGATAGGCAGGATACAAAGTATTAAAATGAATCTCCTCCCCCGTATCCTATACCTATTCCAAACGTTACCGGTGCCACTGAGACTGAAAGACCTACTCTCGCTTCAGTCTGATATCTCCAAGTGCAGTCCCCGAGCAGAGACACCCAAGATATAGATCCCAGTGGGAGTCCGACCTAGGAGAATCCCTGGAAGACGAGGATTGGAACAAAATCTATCTAGCAGCTGCCAAAAGCTCAATTTGCACCACACTTAAGGAGAATACATATAAGGTCCTAATGAGATGGTACCACACCCGCTAAAATTAGCAAGGTATGTGCCGGGACTCTCCCCGCTGTGCCCTCGACAGTGTGGAGAGTTGGCTGACCTGTTACATATGCTGTGGTCTTGCCCACGGATCGCCCCTCTCTGGGAAGAAATTCGAGATTGGACTCAGAGGATCTTGGGCCTCCCGATTCCTCTAGACCCATGGCTATTCTTGCTGAACAGACCACTAGAAGGGCTCTCAAGAGCAAGCAATAAACTAATTAGGCATATTGCCCTAGCGACCCGGTGCGAGATCGCAGCAGTATGGAAACTTAATGAAACCCCATCCATTCCCAAGATTCGAAACAGAATTTGGTTTGTCTGCCAGATGGAAAAGTTAACGAGTCTGGTTAATGATACTGGCATCAACTATCTAAAAATCTGGATACCGTGGCTAGCCCAAACAGACATCCCCGGTGTTGAGCGCGATATATGGCATTGATAGTTCGAGATGCATTCTCCTTCGGTGGGTAAAGACCTTATTCCACTTCCACACAAAGGCCTCAGGTGCCACGTTCAACTAGACAAAAAGGTTCCTCAATAAAAATGATGTGAAGATGGGCTCCAATAAACAGTCTTCAGAAACTCCATCCGCAATCCTATCATCCCACCCCCCTCCCCCTTTCAGTAGTCCCACCACTACCATCCTTCTCCCTCCTGTGTCACCCCCCCCCCCATCACCTGGTAAATTGTTATGTATGATACTCAAATACGCAAACGATTTACCTACCGAGAATTTTGGTGATGTCTGAGTCAGTCTTGTCTTTTGTTTTCTTGTCGTCACCCCTAGTGCAATATATCACTTTTTCATGTTAGCTGAATTTTATTCTAATTGCTTATATGAGTGTCATGTTATACTTTGTTCCTGTACCTTACCTCAATAAAAATAC
>WSYH01005227.1:0-30665 GCA_036426205.1 Ascaphus truei | reverse complement strand
GACACCCACTCTGGCATTCTCTCTCTTATTTATTCAGGTTACGACTTGGCTTGGCGACGTCTATCTATCTCTGGCTCTCGACCCCTGCTTGGACAACGACCTTCCGGAATTCTCCAATCCCTGACCTTGGCTAAAACGGCAACGACGACGGCACTTCTTCACCGGTACCGGCAAGTATTGCTAGCTAACATCACCTGGCCTGGCAACGCCTAAATCACCACACTCCGGACACGCTCCTTTTGCTGCGGGTGCATGCCCATATACGTTCCTCACCTCAGTAGAAGGGACGGTCTGGTCTGCGGGCAGCACCGGCGTAACACCTCTCAACCCACAAAACCCTCACCGCCTGATACCACCAAAAGAACTGTGGAATCAGGTACAGACTCTTAGCTATATATATATTGTTTTCACCACTGCAACACTACCCACTCTCACACAACACCGCACGATCACCTACACACACCGCACGCTCACGGAGCGCACACCGACAGCCACCACCTCTTAACAACTATTGTATCTGCCATCACAGTCTCCATGGGTAATGAATTCCACATTGTAACTGCCCTTACTGTAAAGATCCCTTTCCTTTGTTGCTGGTGAACTCTCCTTTTTCTCCAACCTTAATTGGTAGTCCTTTGTACTACCCTTGGGATGAATAGTTCTTTTGAAAGCTCCTTGTACTGTCCCCGAATATATTTGTATATGTCACGGGAGACCAGCACTTTTAACGCCTTTTGCCTTCTGGGATCAGTCACCAGGCAAAACAAGGTAGTGGAATAAAATGTAGTTTATTCGGGTAAACCCGCGTACACACAATGAAATACAAAATACAGTCGAAATACACACTTACTGGGGGTGAAAACTAGACTCAAATAGTGCAGGGCGCCTGCTCCGAAAGACTTACCCTGACCGGGACCTCATCCCGAGCTTCCTGGTACTCTTTCCAGGTATAATACCCGACCGCCACGTTGTATTCTGAGAACTTGGTCCTTGTGACTGACTTAGCCTCAGCTAGGCAGTCTTTCTTAGCTCCAAAGTGAAGCCGTTGCTCTGATAGTCCCCAGCAGCCAATCAGAATGGGAGATAATCTGGCAGCTGACGTCAGAGGAGGGGGCGTTCCAAGCTGGCTCGAAAAGCCGGGCGAGCGGGAAATATGAATCGGCCAATGAGAAATGCGCCTACCAGCAGTATTTTCCCTCAGCCAACCCATTGCCACCCGCTGGGCAGGCTCCACCAGGTCTGCCAGTCCAAAAGGTGCCCCAGAGGGGTGCCCTTTGTTCTCCGGACCTGATACTTCACCCTTCCCCGCTCACCAAATGGGTTTCTCACCTCTGGACATCCTTTCCCTCCTTTGAAGTCTGATGTCTATGCAGACATCCCAGCACCTATGTAGATGCCCGGGCTGACTGTATAGACATTACTACATACAGCATTAAACATTCAAACACTGTTTTAATAAACGCATACTTCTTGGGGAACCTTATATATGTGTGGGAAATGGGTCTGGCCTCGAAAACCAGGATTCTGGGGAACACTGGGTAATCACGGTGTAATTCACCTTGCGTACCCGCAAATCATGCCTGCATGTCAGCGAGACTTACGGGACCACCGGTATCTTTGTCCCCCCAACTCATGCAAACAAGATAAACACAGTTTGACCCAAATATCCCACCGAAAACTCCCACTCCCAAAGTCTGATGTTTATTGGGCAAAGGGAACAGGTAAAACCCCAAACAGGTCAGGTTTATGCTTTACATTACATTGTTTGTGCTACTTAGCTGCCAGGGACCCACAGTTTTCAGGGGTAACCAGTTGGGCTTCACCTTTATTATGAAGACTGGCTGCCCCCTACCGTCACAGTATATAGTTATCATATCCCCTCTTAAGACGCCTGTTTTCTAATGTAAACAAATCTAATTTAGCTAGCATTCTCCTCAACTTCCGATTATCCATCCCATTTATTAATTTGGTGGCACGTCTCTAAACTTTCTCTAGTTCCATAATGTTTTTTCTGAGGAGGGGACACCAAAATTGTACTCCATATTCATATGTCACAGGACCCCACACCTCGCTGCCATACAGAAGGATGGGTGCTGGTGTCCCATTTTGGGGAGTCTGGGTATGTCACAGGACCCCACACCTCGCTGCCATACAGAAGGATGGGTGCTGGTGTCCCATTTTGGGGAGTCTGGGTATGTCACAGGACCCCACACCTCGCTGCCATACAGAAGGATGGGTGCTGGTGTCCCATTTTGGGGAGTCTGGGTATGTCACAGGGTACAGCTCCCCTCGCACCCGTTATAAACGCGAATCCGGTTACTAAACGAGGATCGCTATAACGTGTGTAAGCCGGCTCCCAATTTTCGTATTTATGAAGACTTTACAACACGATATTTGTCTTCTTAAATATACTTTTGATGTACAAGCCTACATGCTACTTTATTTCTAAACCGTGTATCGCCCTTCGCATACGCCGCCGATGTGATTCTTTTGGACCCCAAGACACCAGGTTATTAAGGGGGGTGACCGTATATAGCTAGATAGTGTTTTTCACAAAGGTACAAAACTCTGTTGCCACGGGGTTTACTTGCTTATGCCCCTGTTTGATCATTTATACGCTACATTTACAACCTGTGTCAGGTCATTAGGCATATGTTTTGATGACACCATTCATGTAGCATGCTTATATACAAAATACTAATAATTCACTGCAGAGTGCCACCAGAACGGATTGATGGTGGGCTGCATGTTCTCAGTGGCTACACCGAGACCCCAACGGATTGTTCTTCATCAGTAAGATCGTGCATCAACGTGTAATATGTCAGGGATACAGGAATCTCTGACGCGGCGTGGGTTAACACAAACGACCTGCTTGCTTCTGCCCGCGTGATGGTTCCCATGACCAGGAGTGAAGGTATATAGAACAGAGTATGTGAGACCCCGGCGTCCCCCGCTGGCCTACCCCAACAGAGTTACTGGAAGAGTCGTGCGCAGTTGTAGTGGTAGCGGCACACTACTATACCCCGGGCAGCCAGATGTACATGTATACACCAATGGTTACACCAATGTATTAGATAAGGGCCCCGTTATATACTCAATACGCGTATGGATCTCCCAAGGCACCACGGTGATTACTCTGTTAGTCGAACACAAACTCAGGCCCAGAATTAACACCGGATAACCATACCATTGCCGGGAGATTTGAAAAGCTTTATTAGTCAAAACTGATACCGGACTTAATGGCCCGACATCGTACGCATACGTCACTGTATCGATATGTAACTTTAGGTCCTTATTTACCGTAGCAACCACTCCGCCTGAAACTGGCCGCCGAGCTTATGACACGTTGGCCAAAGGGATAACTAAAGACCCGTTTTTCAAAGTGATAATATTATGTTCAACTGTGTATTTTTGTAACATCTGATGTTGCTCATCCTGGACTTCTTTGTTTCGTTGTCTTATTTAGTATAGACGTGCATCAAACGACCACTAGACAGCCTCTTCACAGCAGTAATACAACGCGTGCCAATCATATAAATAACCAAATACAGCGAAGGCCCTGCATTCCGCCGCTTCGTTTATCTCCGTGCGTTTTCGGCTTATTTATCGGCGGACGCCGAAAGAAGGGGGTCAGTCCCTTTCAATCCACGCCATCTGTCCAAATGGCAGGGTCACCGGGGCGCAGCACGCGCAGAACCCGTCGTGTCTCCCACTATAAGTTATTTTGCGCGTGCATCCTATGGCTTCAGCAGAACGCTCGAGCAACGCCGCCTGCTCGACTTGTCTAGGAATGCAAATCACCTAATCCCCCGTAGTCGTTCTGTCTCAACCCTAGCTGCTCGCCTGATGTGCCATCACTGTCAAACTACGCGGCTGGGCGGATATCCACCTTTCGACGCATTTCATTTACGCGCGCCCTTGCACAACCGCCGTGTGCCCATGGTAATAACAGATAACATATAGGACCCTCATGCCAGTAATGCGCCCGAAAACCCGCCCGGTTTTCGTCATTTTTATATAATCCTTAAAATGCCTCAGCGTATACTCGAAATAATACATAGCGCGCGATAGTGGAAACAAAAAACAAAAATCTGCTTTTTGTTTTGTTTTTGTGCCGATTTTTTTCTTCTTTGGCACTAGCCGCGTGGCGAAAAGCACCCTTTTCGTGTCAACTCTCAGCCACTTTTGAAACGCCTGGCTCATTCTAGAAGCCGAGCACTTCACTACAGCTGATCGCCACTCTGGAATTGAGTTTTTCACGCAAATCCGTCCCGGCACAAAAAGTTGGCACCAGGCGGTGGGGAGAAGGTAACGGCAAGGGCAGCGGTGACGGCACTGTACTACACACCATACATTTGGTGGCACCATTTTCTCTGCCTCGCATTGATCCTGGGGTCTCCGAAGCATAGAACCGCATTGGTTTTCAGTGTCCGGGGGACCCTGCTCCAGCGATACAGGCCCCCGTATGGTGGGTTTGTGCGCTGTCATCCCTCTGCTTTGTTTTACACACTCATGGCCGGTCACGTGATCGGGAATTCTCCAAAGGCACGGACGCATACCGGCCACCCATTAACAGTGGGGGCCTGATCTCTGTGGAAGCAGGGGGTCCCACTGAACCTGAAACCAAAGCGGTTCAGACTCCGGGGACCCCCCCTGCACATTAACACTATTAATAACATATTTATATAAAAAAATATTTTTTTTTTCTGCCGATCCAGCATTTAGCGCGAGAGATGGCGATCTCTCTCGCTGCCGATGATCTACTCGGCTAGGGTGGATCCCTATCGGCAGGCAGAGCATTAGCGCCACCAGGTACTCGTAATTTTTATTGTTTGCTCTCGCAGGGGGCTTCGGGAGGTATTCGGACATTTCCGGGCATACTGCGAGGGCAACACGCAAAAACACATTGCGAGTTCCAAACCCTTGCCGCAGCGCCATGTGCCTTTTTTCCAAACACTTTTTTTACCTCTACCTCGCATTCCGTCGTCCACTACCACTGAGAATTGCCACAGTGCTTGTTCATGCTACACACACAGTAACATTTAGGAAGAGCGCTAGTCAGCCCTGCTCCCCGCTATACAATTTTTAACATCTAATTGGTAGGTAGGCAAGAACGACAGAGACAGTGGAGGACGTCTCTTGGCTAAGTGCGTCCTAAAGGGGCAGGGTCGATTGTATGAGGTGTATAGTATCAGCCACGGAGCAACGCATTATGCTTCTTAGCAGGGGTGTTTTGGTTGGTTCCTAATTACCAAAGGGCATGTCGGCAATGAATTTAGTTTTAAAACGGGTCTTACACGGACAACATGATACCGGATATTATATCAAACTGAGTCCGTACTTGACAAAACGTATATTACACTCAAACAAGGAGCATATCTTGGGGCGGTGGTCGGTAGTTAGTATCAGGCTCCTCCCCCCTTTTTTGTGTACACCATCCATGTCTATGGATTTCCTCCTTTCCCTCAAGTGTCGGAATTCGGGAAAGGAAGAGGCAGTCAGGGTTAAGGCCCATCTCACACTGCTGCACTCAACCAGTTTCCTTTTTACTACGACTCCCTATTCAGGCATACCCCTCATGGTCTTACCAGGTGACCCTCCGTTACTTTTATTACAGTCACCTCCGATGTACTCTCGCCCAGGCTCAATAGGAAAAACGGCTAGCTCTATGCTGTCCCCTTTTGTCCACTGCGTATCTTCCTGAAGTCCGCTAAACCGGCTCACAGATACATACCGATAAGATGTACGCGCTTGCCGTTTTTGGTAACGATATCGGGTCACCATTGGCGACTACTAGGCTTTACACAACATGTTCACGTTTATTCAGACATCCCAGTTTTATGTTCACCGTATATAATCGATTGCAGTACTGTACATGCATCGATAAGTGGAAAAAGCGTGTATAGCTCCGCGTTTACTCTACCCAGTACATTTCGCTGTCCTGCTTACCATAACCTGTTGCTCCCTTCGCGTTATGCCCATTGCGTACGTAATGCGCCCCACCGGTCCTCATGCCTGTATATAGCCTCGCCACCAGACGGACGGGTGTCATACACAGCACCGTCAGCCAGTGTTTATCCACCTCAGAAAAAACAGCCAAAATAGTTGTACAGAGAGGCGATCCCTTCCCTGGTAGCAAGTTAGGCTGCCCCCGGATAGAAGGCACACTTTCTAAAACCGCCCTCCCCAATCCACGTTAATCGCCGTGTGAAGGTGCTTATATCTCTGCGCGTTCGTGGAAGGGTCTACAGGTTTAAATCCTGGCGCGCATGTTGGAACGGCCTGGAAGGTGCTTAATCTGGCTGTGTTTGTCCGGGCCTTGACGTATGAGTCAATAAACACCCTGTTATTTTGCAATATACTTTGTCTGGTGCTGATAACTTAGACAATTCTGTGGCCTTTTGCTTTAAATATTATACACACATAGTATATACACAAAACTACCAACACCATGTATATATTCGGTATTCTATATACAATGCGCCCTCTACTGGCAGTGAATGTGTTCAATCAGATGCCCCTTTGAACGTTCTTTAGTAGTTGGTGAGGTTAGAAGGGGTTATTCTCTCGTGCCGCCCTTTGGGGTCCCCCTCCCCCTCCCCTTCGTGGGGTTTTTATCGGGATTTAGTTCCACATTTCGGAAAGGATATTCAGTTCTTCCCCCCCAGCCCCCCCCTTCCCTTTTACTTCGGGAGAATCTCACCCAGCCCCCGCCCCCCGCTCCCCCTCTCCCTCCCCCTTCCTCCCAATAAAACCCCCACATCCTCAGCTCCACACCCAACCCGTCCTATTAACACTCTCCCCCCCCCCTTCCGTTTTTACCCCTCATCCATCCCTCTCCCCCCCTCACCCCCAATCCTGCAGCAGACGGGAATGAGTAGAGATTTTTAACAGCGCTACAAACACCTCTAAACGATTGCAGATTCACTGGCATAGATCAGTCCACCACAAAATAGGCGACATTATATACTGATCCTGCACCGCAGCGATACCCATATAACTAACATAGTTCAAGCAGGCACCCCTCCTGACCAAGGGACCTAATGAAAAGGGATGGTTTAATGTGGTTAAAAGGGTCAGTCCCATGTAGAGCAAAGTGACTAACGACAGGGTTTTATGTAGCGTCCAGTGAAATGACTACGGGTGTAAGGTAGAAGGGTCAGTCCCAGTGGAGCAAAGTGACCTAACGACAAGGACGTGTTTAATAGGTTAAAGGGTCAGTCCCACGTGCGAGCCCAAAAGGACCTCTAACTGACTAGGACGTGTGTTTAATATGGGTTAAAGGGTCATGTCCCAAGTAGGGGCACAGGTGACCTAAGTGACAGGCGATGGTTTAATGGGTTAAAGGGTCAGTCCCACTAGGGCAAAGGACCTAATGACAGGGTTATGGTTAATGGGTTAAAGGGTCAGTCCCACATAGGAGCACAAGAAGTGACCAATACGTCATGGACGTTTTAATGTGATGTGGTTAAAGGTCAGCCCCACGTAGGACGCAAAGTGACCCAATGACAGGGACGTGTTTTAATGGGTGCGTTTAAAGGGTCAGTTCTCACTAGGAAAGTGACCCAATGACGGGTGTTAATGTAGGCACCACGTAGAGTAAAGTACATGACAGTGACGTCCTTTTAATGGGTTTAAAGGGTTCAGTCCCACGTGAGGAGCAAAGGTGACCTAATGACAGGGCGTGTTAATGGGTTAAAAGGTCAGTCCACCACGTAGGAGCAAACGGATACCCAAATGACAGGTGAGCGTGTTTAATGGTTAAAGGGTCAGTCCACGTCGAGAGCAAAGACCCAATGACAGTGACGTGTTAATGGGTTAAGGGTCAGCAGTCCACGTAGAAAGAGCAAAGTGCACCCAATGACATGACATGTTTAATGGGTTCTAAGGTCGTCCACGTAGGACGCAATAGATGACCCAATGACAGTGACATGTTTAAGGGTCAGTCCCCTCTGGCTCTCAAGTGGTTAAAAATCCCACAAACCTGTTTATTACGGTGATATTTAAAGAGGTTAATATGTACATGTTAATGGGGTGGGGACTTCTAGTGGGGTGTGTTGTAAGGTGGGTATCAACTGTTAGGGGGTGTAAGGTGGGTATCCCATGTTAGGGGGGTGGGTGGGGTGGCCCCGGTATCCCCACCAGTGAGAGGGTCTAAGAGGGGGGTATCACTTGTAAGGGGTGTGTAGGGGGATCTCCCGTAGGGGGTTTGTAAGTGTGGGGGTATCCCCCTGTAGGGGGCGGGTAAAAGATGGGGTATCGCCCCATAGGGCGGTCCCACTAAGGGAGGGGTCCCTTGCAACGTTGCTCAGGTCGAACCACGTCTGCTCCGGATACCTCCTCTCCTCAGCGCTAATTACACAATGATGATCCCATTGTACCACGAAGCAATGCTCAGCACCCAAAGCCGACCATCAGAGAGCTCAGCGGCCCTCATAGCTCCCCCCTGGGGGGGGAATCCTACCTCGCAGTGGGTGGGGGGTGGGCTGCTCCATACTCTCGGGGGGAATCTCTACTCAGGGGGGGGACCCTACCTCAGGGGGGGGGTGCTCCTCAACCTCTCAGGGGGGACTCTTACCTCTCAGGGGGGTGGTCTTACCTCTCATGGGGGGATCCCCTACTCTCAGGGGGGCTACTACCTCAAATGGGGGGTGGGTGGGTGCTCCTACCCTCTCTGGTGGGGGGACTATTACCCTCGGGGGGGTTCGTGTCCCGTCGGGTGTGTTCTACTCCTCCAACAGCCCCGGGGGGTGAACTCCCTAATCGGGCTCGGGTCTGAGGTGGACTCGCGTTGCTGTCCTACCTCAAAGGGGGGTGGGTGGTGCATCTACCTCTCTGGGGGGGGAGTGCTTTCCTACCTCTCAGGGGGGTGTACTCGGTCCTCTCAGTGGGGGCAGGGTGTTTCCTCCTCTCAGGGGGGGACTCCTTACTTCTCAGGGGGGGTGTCCTACCTCTAGTGGGGGGCTCTACCTCACATACTACTACTAACCATTACATGTAATGACACAGCAAAGATTACAGCGCGGGCAGTCAGCAGTGCCCAGTCTCCCCCTCACAACACAGTACTACACCAAGACATGAACCAGCACAGCTTCAGAGCGGGCCATCGGCAGTGTCAGCCTCCCCCTCACATACTACTACACCATGACGCATACACAGCACAGTACAGATCGGCGCTAACCAGTTTACCAGCCTCCCCCTCACAACACATTACTACACCATGACATGATACAACAAGCACAGGTACAGGCTGCAGCAGCGGCAGTGCCCAGCCCTCCCCCTCACACACTACTAACAACCCATGAATGTTACAAGCCAGGTACAGCGCGGGGCCAGCGGGCAAGTGCCAGCCTCCCCCCACACCACTACACAACGCACATGCCATGTTACACAGCACGGTATAGTACGGGCCAGCTGGCAGTGCCAGCCTCCTCCCGCACACACACCTTACTACACCATACCAGTAACTCATCAGTAACGGTACAGCGCTGGGCAGCCAACGGGCGAGGAGCGGGAGTTCCAGCTCTTCCCCCTCACACACAACTATACACCATGACAGTATGCAAGGTTAAACCGCGCGGGCAGCAGCAGTGTCCAGCCTCCCCTCACACACTACTACACTTCATCCACATACCATGATATACATAGCCACAGGTACAAGCGCGGACAGCGCCAAGTGCCAGACCTCCCCCTCACAACACTAACTTACACCCATGGGCATGATACACACACAGGTTACAGCGCGGGCAGCAGCAGGCCAGCCTCCCCCTACACCAACACCATACCTACAACCATGACAGTATACACACCACAAAGGTTACAGACGTCGGGAGCAGCATGCCAGCCTCCTCCTCACACCTACTAACAACACCTGACATGTATACACGACTCACAGGGTACAGCCGTGGGACAGCAGCAGTGCCAGCCTCCCCCTCACACATCTACTGTACAACACTCTCCATGACTCCACATTTGTCATCACACACACAGTAGCAGCTGAGGCAGAAAAAAGTTTTTTCAGTGCAGAATACCTCCAAACTACTACCAAAATGGACATACATGTATGACACACCTCTAGAGTCTAAAGCGCCGGGACAGAGCCAGCGGCATCGCAGTGCCAGCCCCCCCCCCCTCAACACACCACTACTACAACCATGACAGTATACCAGCATCACGTACAGCGCGGGCGCGGCAGTGCACCACAGCCCTACCCCTCCATCAAACTACACTCTACCATGCCATGTATACCAGCACCAGGGTACACGCGGGCAGGCGGCAGTGCCAGGCCTCCCCTCACACCACACACCGCCACCAGACATGTATACACAGCACGGTAAGCGCGGCAGGCGCAGTGCCACCTCCCCCTTCACACACCCCTATACACCATGACATGTATAACCCAGGACACAGGTACAGTGCGGGCCGCTGCAGTGCCAGCCTCGAGACCCCCCTCACAAACTACCACACATGAATGTTACACAGGCACGGTGACGTGCTGGCCTAACTCGGCCCAGTGCCAGCTCCCCCCCTCCACCGACACAGCCTACCTGCCATACTCGTTTTACACCATAATCGTAACCATGACATGTATACCCGCACGGTCAGCATCGATGGGGCATGCGGCAGGTGCCAGCCTCTCCCTCAACAACACACACTACTACGACTATGACTGTATACCACCAGCACAGGTACAAAAAGCGTGGCAGCGGCCAGTGCAAGCCTCCCTCTCACAACACACTACTACACCATGTCATGTTATACACAGCACAGGTACAGCGCGTGGCATCGGCAGTGCCAGGCCTCCCCCCTCACACACACTACTTAACCATGGACTGTATACACAGCACGGTACAGCACAGGTACAGACACAGGTACAGCGTTGGGCATCAGCATGCCAGCCTCCCTCTCACCACACACCTAGACCACTGGCCATGTATACATAGCAAGGTACAGCACAGGTACCAAGACGTGGGCCGCAGCGGCAGGTGCCAAGCCCTCCCTCCACACACACTATACCATGACAGTATACACAGCACAGTGTACAGTGCGGGCCAGCTGCAGTGCCGATCCTCCCCTCACACCACATACTACACGCATGAATGAACACAGCACAGTCAGTACAGCACAGTAACAGGCGTGGCGCCCGGCAGTGCCAAGACCTTCCCTCTCACACACAACTATACCATGCCATGTATTACCACAGCACCAGTACAGGCGCGCGGCAGGCCGCAGTGCCAGGCTCCCCCCTTCCACAACACGCCTACAGCATGCACATGGTAATCACAGCACAGGTACAGCGCGGGGCAGCGGCAGCGCAGTTGCCAGCCTCCCCCTCACACACTAACTACTACACCATGACATTGTATAAACAGCACAGGCTCAGCTGTGGGCAGCGGCAGTGCAGCCTCCCCCCATCACACACTACTACTACACCATGACATGTATACACCCAGGTACAGCACAGGATACACGCGTGCGGAATAACACCGGACACCTCACATGATTCACATACATAAAATATACACAGCGCCCAGATGCCCCCCCCCCCGCCCAAAGCCCCTCTCCACGGGGCCCCGGCCCGCAGCCATGAAGACTCAAAGATCTTTGTCATTTCATTTCATTTACGGATATGCAGAGCTCATGTTCCAAGAAGTAAAGAGAGAGAGGGGCAAAGACTGAGTGGAAGGAGGGGTAGAGATGGGAGAGGAGGGAAGGGAATGCGGGATGGAAGAGAAGAGCAGTGAGAGAAGGGATGAGAGAGAGAGACCGTGAGGGGGGAGGCGAGGGAAGAGAACAGATGGGGGAGATGTAGAGAGAGAGAAGGGCGTGGAGTGGAGAGAGAGGAGGGGGAGAGAAGAAGAGCGAGGGGGCGGGAGCAGAGAGACTGATTGGAAGATTAGAAGAGACAGGAGGGGGAGAGAAGAGAGAGCGTAGGTGACAGGATGAGAGAGGGGGGAGAGAGAGGAAGAGAGACTGGAGGGGGGAGAGAGAGGAAGAGAGACTAGAGGGGGAGCGAGAGGAAGAGATACTGGAGGGGGGAAAGAGAATATGAGAGCTAGAATTGGGAGAGAAGGGAAAGAGCCTAATGGGGGAGAAGAGAGGAGAGACTAGAAGTGGGAGAATAGAAGAGAGACTTGGAGGTGGATAGAGAGCGACTGGATGGTGGAGAGATATTACTATACCATGAGGTGTACGAGAGATAACTGGAGGTGGAAGGGAGAGTAGCTACGGAGGGGGGAGCTCTTCCTCGTCTCTTTCTTTGTCTCTCTCTTCCTCTCTCCTCTCTTTTTTCTCCCTCTTCGCTCTCTCCTTTCTTTTTTCTCTCTCTTTCCTATCAGGCCCCTAGAGGGGGGCGATATATCATCGCTCCTTTCTGGGGACAGCTCATTACTCTCTCCTCTCTTTTTCTCGCTAGAGACTGGCTTTTCTTCTCTTCCTCGCCCTTCTTTTGTTCTTCGTCCATCTCCCTTTCGCTTTTCGCTCTTCAGCTCTCCCTTCTTTTCTACTCCCGTCCGCTCCCCCCTTCTTTTTTCTCTCTCTTCCGATCTCTCCCTGCCGTATTTCTCTCGTCCTCTCCATCTCTTTCTCTCTCGTCCTCTGCTCCCTTCTTTTCTAGCCACTTCATCGCCACCCTTCTTTTTCTCTCGCTTCCTCTCCCTCTTTTGTACTCTTCCTCCTCCCTTCTTTTTCTCTCTCTTCCTCTCCCTGCGGTTTTCTCTCATCCTCCCCTTATCTGGTTTCTCTCCCTTCCTCTCTATCCCTTCTTTTTCTCTCCCATCTTCCCACTCCTTCTTTCTTCTCTCCTCTTCCTCTCTCCTTTTCTCTCTTCTCTTTCTCTTCTCTCTCCCCTCTGTTGTTATCTTCTTCCTCTCTCCTTGCCTTTTTCGCTCTCTTCCTCGCTCCCTTTCTTGTTCTCTCTCCTCCTCTCTCCCTTCTTTTCCTCTTTAAGAGACAGGAGGGGGAGAGAAAAAGAACAGAAGGGGGGAGAGACAGGAACAGAGGGGGGATAGAAGAATAGACAGGAAGGGGAGATGGAGAGGAAAGACAGGAGGGTGAGAGAGAGTAAAGATAGAACATTCATGGTGATATATAGGAATATATACATAGGTGTCCATGTATAAAGGCAGAGCCCCAGGAGGGGGGGAGGGGCCTCATCTACCGTCGGTGTGATCGCCCATGCCTATCTCCCGATGTTTGGAGTAATCTCCCTCCTGTTTGCGCTGCCGCTCTCCCGTCCTTGTGTGGTTCGGCACTATCTGCCCATGCTGGGGGTGCGCGGAAGAGCTACCCGTCGGTGGAGCGACCGGCTGGTTTTGCGCTCCATCCTTGTTCTCGCTGCGGCGATACCAGGCCGGTGGGTATGGCTCGGCACTCTCGCCACGCGGTTTCTTCACGCGGCCGCGCCGGCTGTGGGTTCCGCGCTGCCCCGCCCGGCGGGGGCGCGCGGCCGCGCGCCCGGCGTGGGGGGCGACGCGGCCCTCGCCCGGCGGGGGCGCGCTGCCGCTCCCGTCCGGGGGGCGCGCGGCCGCTCGCCGGCGGGGGGCTCGCCCGGCCGCGCCCGGCGGGGGCGCGCGGCCGCGCGCCCGGCGGTGGGCGCGCGCGGCCCGCGCCGGCTGGGAGCAGGCACGAGCGCGCGCGGCCCCGCCCCGCGGGTGCGCGCTCGTGCCGGGAGCAGATGGGGAGAGAGAGGAAGAGACAAGGAGGCGTGAGAGAGGAGGAAAGACGATAGAGAGAAGAGAGAGAGAGGAAAGAAGACAGTGAGTGGGGAGAGAGAGAGGAGAGACAGAGGGTGAGAAAGACAGAATACCGGAGGGGGAGAGGACAGATGAGCGGAGGAGGAGAGAAAAGGAGTTGTAGAGGTAAAAGGGGGGTGAGATGAGAGGAAAGAGAGACTGGGAGGGGGGAGAGAAAGGAACAGAGCACAAGCGGCGATGAGTAGATGAGTGGGAAGTCTGCTAATGTGAAAACAGAAAGGAGGGTGTGTGACATGCTATCGCGAGAAGGTAGGCGAGACCAGTAAAATTGGGATACAGAAGATGAAAGAACGTAGGAAGAGGAATGGAGAGGGGGGGACAGAGACTATGACCGTGTATTTATGTGTACTGGAAGTTTGGGGTGAGGACGTACTCCCCCTCCTGTCCCAGGGTTTCCACCTCAGTCATCGTTTCTTGTTTATAGCTGTGAATAGTCTCTTCTCCCCCTGCTCTTCTATTCGTCTATCCTAGTCTCTTCCCCTCCCGTTTCCACTTTCCTCCTCGCCCCTCTTCGTCCCAATCTCTCCCAGAAAACTAACTCCTAAAAAAACTAGCTAAATAGGATATCAAAAACATACTCGGCCTCCCGACTAGAAACGCTCCCACACGCATCTTTTACCTCCCCGATCTGCCCCTCCCTGCATCTCCTCCCTTCCCCTTTCTTCATCTCCTTCTCTCCCATCTTTTGCCTCTCCCCCTCTTGTCCCCTCCCCCCACCTCATCCTCATCCTCTTCCACCTCTTCTCTCCCCATCATTCCCTCCCTCTTTCCCCTCTCCAACCCCCATGCTCTCTCACCATCGTCTCTCTCTTCCACCTCTCCCTCTCCCGCACCATCTCCTCTCCCCTCATCCACCGCCATCCACTCACCGCATCCTGCCCTCTCCCTACCTACTCTCATCTCTTCCCCTATCCTTCTCCTCCCATCCCCCCTCTTTTTTCCTTCTCCTCTCCCCAATCGTCATCCCCCTCTCTCAGTCGCATCATCTCCTCCCTCTCCACCTTATCTCTCTGACCTTCCCCCATTCTCTGATCAATCCCTCTCTCCTCTCCCACTCCTCCTCTCCCCCCCTCCCTCCTCTCCCTCACCCTCTCCACCCATCCCCTCTCTCTCCCTCTCTCTCCTCCCCCCCCCGCTCTGATCTCTCTCTCTCCCCCATCCTATCTCTCATTACTCCTCCCCCCCCATTCTCTATCCTCTCCCCCCACCCCACCTCTTTCCTCTCCCTCACTTGCATCATTAGACATTTCTCTAGATCTGTAAATCATTCAGTGAGTACAGAGAGTGTCAGTGCCAGGGTAGGCTGGTGGATGAGGACAGGGGCCTCCAACAGAACCTGGCCATACTAGAAACATTAAGCCAGACCTGGGCACTTTCTGTGAGACAAAACCAGAATAATGATATTCCAGAAAAAAATCTAAAAAACATCCAACCAAACCACAATTCCCACTGAATGACAACGCGCTGGGACAGACAGCGAGCTACACATACCTCGTACTAACAAACAGCTCATCAGGGAAATGTAACCTGGCCATACATACACTGAGGGAGAATCACGCAGAGCGTCCCATGCAATAAGGAAACAGATGTACCACCTCAAACCCCCAGAGTCTGGGTGAAAATATTCAACAGCATCATCACAACACACCCTCCTTTCTGTATGGCAGCGAGGTGTGGGTCCTGTGACATACCCAAACTCCCCAAAATGGGATACCAGCACCCATCCTTCTGTATGGAGCGAGGTGTGGGGTCCTGTGACAAACCCACTCCCCAAAATGGGACACCAGCACCCATCCTTCTGTATGGCTGCGAGGTGTGGGGTCCTGTGACATACCACCCAGACCACAAATGGGGATACCAGCACCCGTCCTTCTGTATGCAGCGAGGTGTGGGGTCCTGTGCATACCTAGACCACAAAATGGGACACCAGCACCCGTCCTTCTGTATGGCAGCGAGGTGTGGGGTCCCTGTGACATACCCCAACTCCCCAAAATGGGACACCAGCACCCGTCCTTCTTTGTATGGCACACGAGGTGTTGGGTCCTGTGACATACCCAGCTCCCCAAAAAGGGGATACGAGCACCCATCCTTCTGTATGGCAGCGAGGTTGGGGTCCTGGCATACCCAACTCCCCAAAATGGACACCAGCACCCATCCTTCTGTATGGCAGCGAGGTGTGGGGTCCCTGTGACATACCCAGACTCCCAAATGGGACACCAGCACCCACCTTCTGTATGGCAGCGAGGGTTGGGGTCCTGTGACATACCCAGACTCCCCAAAATGGGGATAAACCAGCACCCATCCTTCTGTTGGCAATCGAAGTGTGGGTCCTGTGACATACCCAACACCCCCAAAATTGGGATACAAGCACCCTCCTCTCTGTATAGGCGCAGCGAGGTGTGGGGTCCTATAACATGCAGAGAGCTATAATAACATGCAGAGCGATATAATAACACCAGAGATATAATAACACACAGAGATATAATAACACGAAGAGCGATGTAATAACGTGCAGAGATATAATAAGACGCAGAGATATAATAACACGCAGAGATATAATAACACGCAGAGAGATATAATAACATGCAGAGCGATATAATAACATGCAGAGCGATATAATAACATGTAGATAGATGTAATAACATGCAGAGAGATATAATAACATGCAGAGCGATATAATAACATGCAGAGCGATATAATAACATGCAGAGATATACAGTAACACGCAGAGCGATATAATAACCTGCAGAGATATAATAACACGCAGAGATATAATAACACACAGAGATATAATAACACACAGAGATATAATAACATGCAGAGCTATAACATGCAGAGAGATATAACACGCAGAGCGATTTAATAACACGTAGAGATATAATAACACGCAGAGCAATATAATAACACGCAGAGCGATGTAATAACACGCAGAGCGATATATTAATGCGTAGAGATATAATAACACACAGAACGATATAATAACGCACAGAGAGATATATTAACATGCAGAGAGATAACATACAGAATGATATAACATGCAGAGATACAATAACACGCAGAGAGATATAATAACACGCAGAGCGATATAATAACGAACAGAGATATATATTAACATGCAGAACGATATAATAACGCACAGAGATATATATTAACATGCAGAGAGATATAATAACACGCAGAGAGATATAATAACACACAGAGAGCTATAATAACATGCAGAGCGATATAATAAAATGCAGAGATATAATAACATGCAGAGCGATATAATAACATGCAGAGATATACATAACACGCAGAGATATAATAACATGCAAAGATATACAATAACATGCAGAGCTATATAATAACACGCAGAGCAATATAATGATATGCAGAGCGATGTAATGACACGCACAAAGATATATAATAACGTGCAGAGCAGTATAACATCCAGAGAAACAACACGCAGAGTGATATAATAACATGCAGAGTGATATAATAACACGCAGAGAGATATAATAACACGCAGAGATATATAATAACACGCAGATAATAACACAGAGATATAATAACATGCAGAGATATATATAATAACACTCAGAGATATAATAACATGTAGAGCGATATAATAACACGCAGAGATATAATAACACGCAGAGATATAATAACACGCAGAGATATAATAACACGCAGAGATGTAATATCACACAGAGATATAATAACACGCAGAGAGATATAATAACACACAGAGATATAATAACACGCAGAGATATAATAACACGCAGAGATATAATATCACGCAGAGAGATATAATAACACGCAGAGATATATAATAACACTCAGAGAGATATAATAATACGCAGAGATATAATAACACGCAGAGATATAATATCACGCATAGAGATATAATAACACTCAGAGATATAATAACACGCAGAGCGATATAATAACATGCAGAGATATATAATAACATGCAGAGTGATATAATAACACGCAGAGAGATATAATAACACGCAGAGAGATATAATAACACGCAGAGAGATATAACACGCAGAGAGATATAATAACACGCAGAGATATATAATAACACGCAGAGAGATATAATAACACGCAGAGATATAATAACACGCAGAGATATAATATCACGCAGAGAGATATAATAACACTCAGAGATATAATAACACGCAGAGCGATATAATAACATGCAGAGATATATAATAACATGCAGAGTGATATAATAACACGCAGAGAGATATAATAACACGCAGAGAGATATAATAACACGCAGAGAGATATAACACGCAGAGAGATGTACCGGGTATTCCCTCCTGTCTGACCCACCCAATCTCACATTGGCCCGTGTGGTCTAACCGGTCCCCATTACGTGATCGTGTATGGTGGTGCACCTGCAAGTAACAGGACTCCTGAGTCTCCCGCTTGATGGTATTAGGGGATGTCATCAGGACAGGTAGCTGAGGTAGTGGGTGCGAGTCCAACTTACATCATGTGCAGCGCCTCCACCTTATCAGGATCTTTGCTTCCGCAGGGAGATGGTCCTGGTGAGGAACTCCTTCTCGGTGGTGACTGCCACTGTAGAGTAATCTCACACTCACACAGTGGGGGTATCTTTAACAAGGGCATCTTTATTGATGAACTGATAGTAGTAGACTGCCCCATGCAGCTTTCAGCTCTAGCTGCACATTTCTCTGTGCTGTCCCTTTGCCAGGTACGCCCTCCCAATTGGAGTGGGATCCCCTCTCCTCTTAGGGAGATCACCCCTGTGCCAGGTCCCTGGACACAGTGTGATCTTGACAGGCTTGATCTGGAAACTCGTGCCCTTAGTTACCGCACTAGGGTCACAAAGCTATCCTGCAACCCCTTTCACAGGAGCCAAACACTTTAGCAACCACTATAACTGACAGTGTTGTGCCTTATATACCTCAGGGGGCAGGCACATCTCTGATGTCACTTTCCAGGGACTCAGAGCATGCAGCCACTCCCATCCATACATAGGGCATCTCACCAGGGTGTGAGGGAAAACCTCCATAACTACTGCTGGCAGGCCTGTACTTACCAGGGCTTACTGCCAACAGGGAAGATGTCTGCAGTCCATTATTATGCATGGCTACATACTCCCCCTGGTGAATCCCCATCGTCCTGGCTGGGACCTAAATTTGGTGTACCTTGCGCCAGGAAACACTGCAAAAGAACACACAAATTAATTCAAAACATCGTTGATTTCACATAATAATGTAACGCAGAGCACACTCTGACCAGCAGGGGGCGCTAGACTAACCACAGACTTTATCTATTCAGGCAACCTAATAGTAGTGTCTAGGGTCTGGCTTTTTCACCTCCCTTCCCGCTGCATCGGTCACCGTAACACTGTAGTCCCGGGGCAGGCCTCGCTCATTTCGATACACTACTTTATGCATGTAGATGCTACGCCCGATCTTCCAAACCCTCATCAGTTGAGAAACCCTCTGCTCAGCCTGAACTCCCGTAATGGCACCTCCCTTGCTGACAATATAGTACTCAATGTCAGGCCGGAGCCACCTCTCCCGCTTATCTTCTATCTCCCTCATCAGAGGTTCGGGGACATAAGGGTACTCAAGCCCATGAGACCTCTTATATTTAGCAGCAATAGCTCGCTCGGCCCGGTAGGCCCGGGTCAATTTAGCGTATCCCGCCCTACCCGGCAACACCCATGACAGGGGCTCGTCTGGTTCCACAGGATCCTCTAACCCCTCGGGACCCTTGGGCGTAATTAAACCTCTCCTGATCTTACCCCACCTTACTCGTAACTCCTTAAGGTAAGCATCATCATCAAACTCCCCTGTAGCCCACCAATGATCCACCACCCCATCTCTCTCCAGAATGAATCGGGTGCGGTCAAGCCACGCTACATATCCCTCATACAGAGGCGCCCACCATCTGGTCTCCCTGAGCTCCTCTTGCCCGGACTCTAAGGATTCTTCTTCTTCGGGCCCCCTGGAAGATACCCCCGAAGTACCCTCAGACGGTGCCGCAATTCCCCTGCGCTGTGACTTATTCCCAATGGTGACACTCATGGCACTAGGACAGTCACTAGACACCGACACTTGTCGGGACATCCTCCCCCCTCCCACCGATCCATCATCCGATATTCCCCAGTCCAGGCTTTCAGTCCATTTCTCTGAAGGACCCCGGGAATCCCCTGACATCCCTAGGCTAGAAGTTGACCCAAACGTGAAAACGACTGGGGCAGGGGCTTTATCTAAGGCCTTGCGGCTAACTTTGGGAGTGGACGGGGTTAGGGGATGGGGCAGGACAGTAGGTATAGGCAGGGTTACGACCTGCTCCTCGGCAATACCTGGCTCAGCTTCGCTACAAAGTCTCTCTTCTTCGCCAGTGGTGGGACTCTTTACTTTCCGACTCGATAGCCCATTCCTCCTTGCAGTCGGCGACCGGCTTCCGCTGCTCGACCGCAGAGGCGCGATCATTTCCCACTCGGCCCCGCTCTGGTCACCGGAAATCATCTCCGTGTACGCACGTGCCTCGCCGCCATCTTGGGTTGGGTCCCCAATCGAGACCTCTTCCTCCACCAGGACATCCGGCAACGCCCTGCTCCGGGGCGATCCCGTCTGGGCCTGGCTCCACTCCTCTTTAATCACCACCCCCGGAGCCTGCGATAGACACGGCTTCACCTTACTACTCCGTAGTGTTGGGGTGGACCGACCTCCATCCGAACCGCTAGTCGCCACGCCCGTGGGACTCCGCTGCTCGGGTTGTCGCGGTACTGGTGACACTCGACTCCGTGTCTCCACACTACGAGGGATGGCATCTCGCCAAGGTGTACCACTGGTATGGTAATCTAGCATCAGATCCAGCGCATCAGACAGCCTTGCGCACTCCTCGTCCGAGGACTCTAGCTTTGCATTTGGGCGGGGCACCCCAGTAGGTGATCACCGGTTGTGCCCCTCTCTTGTCACCCCGTCGATGGCTAGGTTTCTCTTTCTTGAGAACCGGCCCTGGTACCGGCTCTTTGGGACCTGTGGTTTCTTGCCATTATGCACCCGGAAGCTCTTCTGCTAACATAAGGACATCTTCCTTGGCTTCCACAGCTTGCACCGGCACAAAAGTCGGCATGGGCCACAGATACTGCAGTCCACAATGAGGGCATCGGGCCGCAGTGCCCACGGCTCCGCCCGGCAGTCTGCACTGCAGGCAGAGACACGCCACAGTCTCTACACCCTCTACCCGGAGGATCAGGAAGCCTCCTGGAGCCGAGTAGGGGTGCGTGGTGATCAACGGACTCTGTTCCACTTGCTCAGAGACACCAGCCATATTCACCAGTGGAGGGACTCGCTTCAAGGGTCTGTACCGGTCAATGGCTCTTCGCAACTGGAGTGCAGGGGCTGGTTTGGCAACCCCTCCTCCTACTTTCTCCATCCGCATCCGGTGGAACTGCAAACCACTCCCCCTGGTTGAAACTAGGGGGAGGTCTCGTAGACTTGTAGGCTGACCCAGCACAGGGGCGGAGTGAGTCATAGTCCATGAGGGCGCGGCTCCAGCTTTCGCTCCAAACTCCCCAACAGGGCGGGGTTTTCTCGTTGGCGCCAATCCTGGCCAACAATCAGCAAACTGCAAAGTTGCAAGACTTTCTGCAGCTGGCCCACGCGGTGTCCCGGGAACGCGGGAACCGCCATCTTGGTTCGTATTATCTTTTCGCATCACATTTGAGGTAGCGTTTGGTTGTTTGTGTATCGAATGATAAGCAAGTCCATTTCGTTCCTCCCATCTAGCAACACTGTCGTCCCCACTGTCCTCGGGGTTACTATCCCAAGAGCATAGACAGGACAGACATGGCGCAGCCACGCCTTTCACGCCAGTCCACAACAGGCTCACAAAAGTCTCTTCTGTAGCTTGTTCTTCATACTCGCACAGAACAGGTGCGATCTCTTCATCTATCCGCCATCCTGGACCTTCTGCGCTTTGCAGATCCTCCATTCTTGCGGTTCTTTCTCGGTCACTGAATACTGGATTCTTGTACATGGAGCTACGCTCTGCGGGGCAGCTACCACATCGATACAATAAAAATGCCTTGTGCACCACCATGTGTACCTAACGTAGATCTGACTCATGTTTGCACTACCTCAGGCTAGGCTCACTCTCTCAGTGTCTACGGTATCTCCTTCCTCCCAGTCTGTGCTCCTCTTGGTAAGTGGTCTGGAATGGAGACTAGAGTACTCTGGCTCTTCCATGCAGTACTTGGGCGTCTACCTACTGTTGGCTAGCTTAGCGCGGACCCTTCCAGAATTCCTGCCCTAAGTTACCAGTTTACCCCTTCAGGCGTCCCCCACTAGCGCTACTTCAAGGCGACTAGAACAGCAATAGCCTCCCTCTCCAGACCCACTAACCCCTTGCAGGATCCCAGGTCGTCTATGCGGTCTGCAGCTCCAGCAGCTCCCTGACTACCCCTGGCTCCGTCCCACGCAGCACAAAGTGGCAGCAGACACTCTCCATTTCCTAGTGTGCCTAGCAAAAGCCTGTCCTGTTGACAGGTCTCTCAGCAGCGCCTCCAAATGTAACGGGTATTCCCTCCTGTCTGACCCACCCAATCTCACATTGGCCCGTGTGGTCTAACCAGTCCCCATTATGTGATCGTGTATGGTGGTGCACCTGCAAGTAACAGGACTCCTGAGTCTCCCGCTTGATGGTATTCGGGGATGTCACCAAGAACAGGTAGCTGAGGTAGTGGGTGCGAGTCCAACTTACATCATGTGCAGCGCCTCCACCCCATCAGGATCTATGCTTCCGCAGGGAGATGGTCCTGGTGAGGAACCCCTTCTCGGTGGTGACGGCCACTGTAGAGTAATCTCACACTCACACAGTGGGGGTATCTTTAACAAGGGCATCTTTATTGATGATCTGGAGGTAGTAGACTGCCCCATGCAGCTTTCAGCTCTAGCCGCACATTTTTCCATGCTGTCCCTTTGCCAGGTACGCCCTCCCAATTGGAGTGGGATCCCCTCTCCTCTTAGGGAGATCACCCCTGTGCCAGGTCCCTGGACACAGTGTGGCCTTGACAGGCTTGATCTGGAAACTCGTGCCCTTAGTTACAGCACTAGGGTCACAAAGCTGTCCTGCAACCCCTTTCACAGGAGCCAAACACTTTAACAACCACTATAACTGACAGTGTTGTGCCTTATATACCTCAGGGGGGCAGGCACATCTCTGATGTCACTATCCAGGGACTCAGAGCATGCAGCCACTCCCATCCATACATAGGGCACCTCACCAGGGTGTGAGGGAAAACCTCCATAACTACTGCTGGCAGGCCTGTACTTACCAGGGCTTACTGCCAACAGGGAAGATGTCTGCGTCCATTATTATGCATGGCTACAGAGATATAATAACACGCAGAGATATAATAACATGCAGAGCAATATAATAACACGTAGAGCGATATAATAACATGCAGAGCGGTGTAATAACACGCAGAGCGATATAATAACACGCAGAGAGAAGTAATAACACGCAGAGCGATATAATAACACGCAGAGAGAAGTAATAACACTAGGAATGAACCTATATAGAGAAAACAGTAGGATTAGTTCATTATTATTGTAAGTGCCTTATTGCTATTCCAGTACTGACCCCACACACACACAGCGCTGTCACTACACCTCCCTTACTGTGCAGCTCACTCTGCTACCTCCCCCCCCACATACATACACACAGCGCTGTCACTACACCTCCCTTTCTGTGCAGCTCACTCTGCTACCTCCCCTCCACATACATACACACAGCGCTGTCACTACACCTCCCCCTACTGTGCAGCACACTCTGCTACCTCCCCTCCACATACACACACACACACAGCGCTGTCACTACACCTCCCTTACTGTGCAGCTCACTCTGCTACCTCCCCCCCCCCACATACATACACACAGCGCTGTCACTACACCTCCCCCTATACGTTTCAGCTCCCTCACTCTACCTGTGACACCTCCCCTCCACAGCCACCCAGCTCTGTCACTACACACCTCCCTACTGTGTCCATCTCTGCTACCTCCCCTCCACATACACACACACAGCGCGCTGTCACTAAACACCTCCCTTACGTGCAGTGCTCCTCTGCTACCCCTCCCCTCCACATACATACACCAGCAGCTCTGTCACTAACACCCCCTTACTGTAGCCCACACTCTGTCTACCTCCCCTCCACATACCAATCACACCAGCCTCCTACTGCACTCCAACCTCACCCTTACCTTACTCCGCCTCTCATCCCCCCCAAACCCCCTGATGACTCCCCTCAATACATACACTGCACTGTCACTCATACCTCCCCCTACTGTGGCAGCTCACTCTGCACCTCCCCCCCCCATACACACACACTGTCACTACACCCAACCTCCCTACTGTGCAAGCTCACTCGCAACCCCCCCCCCCCACATACATACCTACACCACAGCACTCTCACACACACTCCCCTACTGTGGCGCTCACTAGGCTACTCCCCCCACACACACGCGACACTACAACCCTCCCCCTACTGTGCGCAATCTCTTATACCCCCCACATACACAAACCCACCCGCACTGTCACTACACCTCCCCCCTACTGTCTCCTCTCACTCTGCTACCCCCCCCCCCACATACATACCACCGCAGCTGTCACTACACACCTCCCCTACTGTGCAGTCACTTTGCTACCCCCCTTCCCCTCCCCCCCACATACAACACAATACTGTCACTACACCTCCCCTACGTGTGCAGGCTCCTCTGCTACCCCCCCCCCCCCCACATACAACACCGCCTGTCCATACACTCCCCTACTGTGCATAACTAATCTACTCACCTCCCCTCCACATACATACACACTGCACTGTCACTACACCTCCCCCTACTGTGCATCACACTCTGCTACCTTCCCCCCCCCCCCCCACACAACATTGTCACTACACCTCCCTGTTGTGCAGCGCTCTGCTACCTCCCCCCCCGCAACCCCAACGCTCCACTACACCTCCCCCTACTGCAGCACACTCTGCTACTACCAAACCCCCATACACACGCTGCCACACAAACCCCTCCCCCTACTAGTGCAGCACACGCTGCATACCCCCCACCACCGCTCTCTCCCCACCATACACACCGCACTGTCACTACACCTCCCCCTACTGTGCAGCACACCTGCTAACTCCCCCCCCACATACAAACGATGCCCAACTAACACCTCCCCCTACTGTGTCGCACACTTGCCCCTGGTTTGAGGTAATGCTGCAGGACGCAACCATGAAATACTTTAGTCTTTACTATTAAGGTGCTTTAAATCTCAGGAAAATAGCATGCAGTCTGGGGGGGGAGGGAGAGCGCAGAGCCCCCCTCCCCTCTCCTCCCCCTGAGCTCGAATCCCCCCCCATCCCCCTCACCCCACCCCCGTGGAAATTGGAAGGCCAGTAACATAGTGGTTGATTTTATACTGTGTGCAGCTGAGTAACGGCCCGACTCTGCTATTCCACTACTGATCTCCCTCACTCACATCTCTCTGCACCCCAAACTCCCCTGCATCCATAACTGACTCTCCCAACATCTCCCGCTCAAACTCCTTATCCTCCACCCCAAACACAGTGTCACAGCACCCCAAACCCTTTCCACGCACCCTTGCTATTCTGTACTGACCAGACCACACACCCTCTATCCTGCGCCCTCTCTAATCTCCTGTACTGACCCCTACCAGCTCTATCCTTGCGCCACTCTCTAGTCCTGTACTGACCCCACGCACACAGCTCTATCCTGCAGCCCCTTCTATTCCTTCCTGTACTGACCCACGCACACACTCTATCCTGCAGCCCACCTCTGCTATTCCTGTACTGACCCCACGCACACACCTCTATCCTGCAGCCCACTCTGCTATTCCTGTACGACCCCACGCACACAGCTCTATGCCTGCAGCCCACTCTGCTATTCCTGTACTGACCCCATGCACACAGCTCTATCCTGCAGCCCCACACCTGCTATTCCTGTACTGACCCCACCACACAGCTGTCCTCAGCCCACTCTCTTCTGTATTCCTGTACCTGACCCACGCACACACCTCTATCCTGCAGCCCACTCTGCTATTCACTGCATGACCCACCACACCTCTCTATCCGGCAGCCCACTCTGCTATTCTGTACTGAACCCACGACCACAGCTCTGTCCTGCAGCCCACTCTGCTCGTCCTGTACTGACCCCACGCAACACTGCTCTATCTTCTGCAGCCCCACTCGCTATTCCTGTACTGACCCCCGCACACAGCTCTGGCCTGGCAGCCCACTCTGCTATTCCGTGTACTGACCCCAACGCACATGCTCTATCCTGCAGCCACCACTCTGCTATTCTGTACTGACCCCACGCACCCTCTATCCTGCAGCCCACTCTGCTATCCGTACTGACCCCACGCACCACAGCTCTATCCTGCAGCCCTCTCTGCTATTCCTGTACTGACCCCACGCACACACCTCTATCCTGCAGCCGCTCTCTAATATTCCTGTACTGACCCCCGCACATAGCTCTGTCCTGCAGCCACCTCTATTCTACTGACCCACCACACAGCTGCCGCAGCCCACTCTGCTATTCTGTACTGACCCCACGCACACACCTCTATCCTGCTCCTAGCCACTGCCCACCTCTAAGCATTATTCTGTCTGACCCCGCACCCTCTTCTGCAGCCTCTCTAATATTCTGTACGACCCCACGCCACAGCTCATCTGCATCCACCTCTATTCCGTACGACCCCACGACACCTCTCGCAGCCCACTCTGCTATCCTGTACTGACCCCCGCAACAGCTCTGTCCTGCAGCCCCCTCTAATATCCTGTACTGACCCCCGCACACACGGACTCTTATCCTGCAGCCCACTCTGCTATTCTGTACTGACCCACTCACGCACACGCTCGTCCTGCCAGCCCACTCTCTAATTCCTGTACTGACCCCACGCACACCACCTCTGTCCTGCACGCCGTTCTACTAATATTCCTGTACTGACCCCCACGCACACAGCTCTATCCTGCAGCCTGCTCTGCTATTCCGTACGACCCCACGCCCACAGCTCTGCTGCAGCCCACTCCTGCATTCCTGTACTGACCCCACGCACACAGCTTATCCTGCAGCCCCTCTATATCCTTACTGACCCCACCACACTGCTCTATCCTGCAGCCCACTCTCTATTATTCCTGTACTGACCCCACGCACACGCTCTATCCTGTAGCCCACTCTGCTATTCCTGTATGACCCCTGACCACCAGCTCTATCTGCCATGAGCCCTCTGCTATTCCTGTACTGACCCCACGCACACAGCTCTCTCCTGCAGCCCACTCTGCTATTCCTGTCTGACCCCCACGCACACAGCTCTTTGTCCGCCCCACTCTGCTATTCCTGTACTGACCCCACGCACACAGCTCTGATCTGCAGCCCCTTCTGCATTCCTGTACTGACCCACGTCACACAGACCTCTATCCTGCACCCACATCTGCTATTCCTTACTGCTGACGACCCCCACGCACCCACCTCTATCCTGCAGCCACTTGCTATTCATTACTGACCCCACGCACACACCTCTATCCTGCAGCCCTCTGCTTTCCTACTGACCCACGCCCACTCTGTCTGATCCCACTGCATCCTGTACTGACCCCACGCACACACCCTATCTAATTCCTGCAGCCCAGCCCCCCCCGCTCTCCTCTGCAATATTCCTGTAACTGCCCCACACCCACAAGCATGTCCTGCCCACCTCTGCATATTCCTGTACTACCCCACACGCACACCCTCTATCTGCAGCCCACTCTGCTATTCCTGTACTGACCTCACCACACAACTCCCTTATCCTGCAGCCCTCATCTACTATTCCTGTGCTGCCCGCACCTCACACACCTCTATCCTGCAAGCCACTATCTGCTATTCCTGTACTGACCCCAACGCCACACAGCTGTCCGCAGCCACTCTGCTATTCCTGTATTCCTGTACTGACCCACGCACACAACACCCCTATCCTGCAGCACTCTCTGCTATTCCTGTACTGACCCACGCCACACAGCTGTCCTGCAGCCCACTCTGCTATTCCGTACTGACCCAGGCACACAGTCTCTATCCTGCAGCCCACCCTGCTATTCCTGTACTGACCACACACACCTACCTCTATCCTGCAGCCCCTCTAATATTCCTGTACTGACCCCCATGCGCACACACACCTACCTGTCCTGCAGCCCTCCCTACTATTCCTGTACTAACCACACACACCTGTCCTGCAGCCCTCCCTGCTATTCCTGTACTAACCACACACACCTGTCCTGCAGCCCTCCCTACTATTCCTGTACTAACCACACACACCTCTGTCCTGCAGCCCTCCCTACTATTCCTGACCCTCTTCCTTATTACCCATGTGGTATTGGGCGGGTCGGCCCTGGCAGCACAGTACCACGGATGTGTGTTCAGCTGATGGGCTGGGAGGTGACACGTTAGTGACATGACAGAGGCAGACGTCTGTGTTTGGTGACAGGGACATGTGGAATGAGGTGACGTCCCAGCGCACACGCAGCTCAGCACATACTGCAGGGTAACATCGCCCCGTCATGTCCGGTCACTGCGGGGGGGGGGGGGGGCGGGAACTGTCCCAACGGTCAGTGCTGATCATCTCTGTACTGGGCCGGACATCCACAGACCGCGCAATAAGGGGTTAATAGTGAAGCAGACAGAGAGATACACAGGTAGATAGATATTAGATATAGACAGATACATACAGGCAGACACATAGATACACAGGCAGAGAGATACTGTAACGAGACAGATAGGTAGGTAGATACACAGACAGAGATAAAGAGACAGATACAACAACAGATAGGTAGATACGCAGATACACAGATACACAGATAGATACGTAGACAGACAGATAGATATGTAGACAGATAGGTAGATACGCAGATACACAGATACACAGATAGATACGTAGACAGACAGATAAATATGTAGACATCAAATGTTTTTCCAGGAAGTAATACATTGAGAGTTACCTCTTGTTTGCAAGTATGTCCTGGGCATAGAGTTATAATGACAAACACATGGTTACAAATGCATTGTTACATTAAGTGAGCAAGGTTATACATTATATACAATACATTATACAGTACACAAGATATTTCATGAACAGTTATATATGTTATAGGCGTATGTAACAGTTACAGACCAGATTAAAATGTGAGGCAGCTTTACTTTTGAAAGAATTTAGACTGGTGGCGGCTGTGAGAGTCTCCGGTAGGTTGTTCCAGTTTTGGGGTGCACGGTAAAAGAAGGAGGAACGGCCGGATACTTTGCTGAACCTTGGGACCATGAACAGTCTTTTGGAGTCAGATCTCAGGTGATAAGTTCTGCGTGTGGTAGGGGTGAGGAGCTTGTTCAGATAGACGGATAGCTTGCCCAGAAAGTATTTGAAGGCAAGACAGGAGAGAGGAACTTTGCGCCTAGACTCTAGTGATGACCAATCTAGTTCTTTGAGCATTTCGCAGTGATGTGTGTTGTAGTTGCATTGGAGAACAAAACGGCATATTGAATTGTAGAGGGTGTCAAGTTTGCCAAGGTGGGTTTGGGGTGCCATGCCGTATACTATGTTCTGCCCTGAAGCAGCGATACTTCTGCCAGCAGATACATGAGACCACAGGCTGGCACCGCGTGTCACACACATGCACACGGCAAACACAGATACACGTCAAGCGCGTATAGACACATGTATATCATACAAAGACACGTGTGCATAGCGTACACAGATAGCACGTACATACATACAGACGTGTGCACTGCATATACAGATACATGGCCAACACACACGTATAGACACTGATACACAAACACGCAGAGAACATGCGCAGACACACACATGCACAAGCACGCACATGCAGTGCGGACATCTCCAAATCACATAACAAGGACCCAGAACATGCAATGAGTATGTGACTGATAGGATTTATCCACGGATTTACTGCGTGTCACGTCCCGCACACGGCACATGCAATTAGTATGTGACTGATAGTTTTGCTGCGTGTCACGTCCCGCACACGGCACATGCAATGAGTATGTGACTGATAGTTTTGCTGCATGTCACGTCCCGAGGCCTGATATAGATAGATATAGAGATAGATATAGATAGATATAGATAGAGAGAGAGATAGATAGAGAGATAGATAGATAGATAGATAGATAGATAGATAGATAGATAGATAGATAGATAGAGGGATATATAGAGATAGATAGGGAGAGAGAGATAGAGAGATAGATAGATAGATAAATAGATAGATAGATAGATAGAGAGATAGAGATAGATAGAGAGATAGAGAGAGATATGTAGATAGCGATAGATAGGGAGAGAGAGATAGATAGATAGATAGATAGATAGATAGATAGATAGATAGATAGAGATTGATAGATAGATAGAGATTGATAGATAGAGAGATAGATAGCGATAGATCGGGAGAGATAGAGAGAGATAGAGAGAGATAGGTAGATAGAGATAGATAGATAGATAGATAGATAGATAGATAGATAGAGGGATAGAGGGATAGATAGAGATAGATAGAGAGAGAGATAGATAGCGATAGATCGGGAGAGATAGAGAGAGATAGAGATAGATAGATAGATAGAGATATAGATAGATAGATAGATAGATAGATAGATAGATAGATAGAGAGAGATAGAGGGATAGATAGCGATAGTTCGGGAGTGAGAGAAAGATAGATAGAGATAGATAGATAGATAGATAGATAGAGATAGGTAGATAGATAGAGATAGGTAGATAGATATAGATCAGGCCTACACAACTCCAGTCCTCGAGGGCCGTAAACAGGACAGGTTTTCAGGATATCCCTATTTCAGCACAGCTGGCTCAATTAGTGTCTCAGTATGACTGAGCCACTAATTG
>WSYH01005226.1:0-46190 GCA_036426205.1 Ascaphus truei | reverse complement strand
GGGGGTTATGGTTTTTCTTTTTGAGATTTCCCTGTCATTATCAGCAGTGTTAGGGTTGAATCTGGGGTCGGAAATTCGGAGGTTGGGGGGGGGGAAAAAGCGTATTCTGAATAGCTTAAGCTGTGAGGGAGCCAGGAGCTCTCTCAATAGCAGGACCATCGGCTTGGGACGTTCACCGGAGTTTGCAACGTTTTTTAACAATGTTTGCGCACTTTTTTTTGGTATCGTGTACCCTAATAGATGGTTATGCAAAGTGTAGGTACATGCATACGGTTATGCCTTGGATTTGGAATCTCAGGCTTGATTAAATGCTTGGCCAAAGGGTTCAACAAATAACCTGTTCATGAGATCCTTATGTTATTTTAGACTAATGGCAGGAGCGCAGGAATCGTTCTTTTGTTTTTTCGATAATTAAGGCCTCCTTATCTTTTTACCAAGCAAAAACAAACTTCTAGAGGGAGGGGGGGGGGGGGGGGGGAGCGCTGTAATATGTAGTCTCCACAAATATAGGCAATCCTTTTCCTTGCTGCATAGTACTTCCCATAGGCATTTTAATAAGTATCAGACAACGGTCATTCCATAGGGGTGAGTGATGGTTAATCTGCTTTACATAGCAGTACTGAGCCCCGACCAATTTCAATAAGTGCAAGGTACAATAACCCCAGTGTCAGTCGAACATCACCTCCATTGAATGGGTAAGTGAACTGTATAAGGCTGACAGAAAGCAAATGTGTAAAGTTTTATATATCACAACAGGGAATTTGTGGCACCCGCAGTTCACCTCTACAGTAAGGGAAAACTGTGTGTGGCTGAACCAGTTTTTATTTGCACTTACTCAAGAAGGGCATTAGGGTTTATTAACCCTTCAGGCGTTGTCACAATTTAGTCCCTAGTCCCTGGACCAATTATACATATATTTCAGTGTAGGTACATGCATTAAGGGTATTGCCTTGACGTGGCATGCAGGCGAAAAAATGCTTGGCCAAAGGGTTTAAACAAAACATAACCCGTGTAACATGCGATCATATTGATGTTAGCCCCATGGTAGGAGCGGCAAGGAATAGTTCTTTTTTGAGAAGATAGAGAGCGATATAGAATCTATATCTCTATATAGATAGACACCAACACAATATATAGATAGATAATCTATCCCTATAGAAAAACTTTTTAAGGTTTATGGAAAATCAGTCACATGTGAGAAAAAATCAACGAATCATGGATACAAAACAGGTTTTTTTATTTTTCACTTGTTAAAAAAAATAGTTACAGGGTAACATTTTGGACACTGTAAAATAGCACTATGAATATAGTTCAGAAAAACCGCAAAATATTTAAAACTATAAAGAAGTATGTGTTTGCTTCAATATGATAAGTACAAAAATAGTGTGGTTAATTTATTAAAATGGAGAGCACACCATTCCTCATGCCCAATAATGCATATATTCGGTCAGTTGCAGGCATTTTTTCCATGTGTGTGCGTACATTACTACATACATAAAAACAGCAAGCAACTCCAAGGGAAGTAGATCTCTCTGTAAGGGATAGAAACGTCGGATTTTGTGTCTGTTACAATACACATTCTATAATTAATAGCATGTTCTTGTCTAGCGCTGCTAGTTTTACGAAGGCTTTACAGAAAGGACATTTTGCGGCAACAGGTTCTGCCCCATGGAGCTTAGAATCTATTTGTTGGTGCCTGAGGCCCAGGGAGATAAAAGTGACTTTACAAAGGTCACACAGGTAGCCGGACACCAGAATTGAACCATGTACACTTACCTCTGAGTTGGCTGCTCTCTTTGCTGTTATGCTGCCGCTGGATGGTAACCACACAACCACACACCCATTTAACACACCACACTATATAGAGCGATATCTTTCATATAGCCAAAGAATATTTTAGGATTTATTGAAAAATCATGTCATGTTCAGACAAATCTTAAAGAATCAATGATACAAACAGTTATTTTTAATTTTTTACTTGGTTTTTTAAAAAATAGATTTTACAGACAATTGTTGATAGGACAATGTAAATAGCACTCTGAATTATAGTTCAGAACCGCCCCACAATATTTTTATAAATCAAAAATAACTTTTTTGTTAGAAACTATCGTTAAAAAACACACAGAACAGTAAAAAAAACCAGGAAAAACAAAACCATTACCAGTGTTTCTCAGGTTACGATGGCATTTATTCAAACCCACAACTTAATTAAAAAGCTACTTGTATTACGGGGAGAAAATAAAGCAGAGAGAATTAAAACACACTTATTGCAGTCATATCTCAGTCTACATTTGGCTCTAGAAGGAGAGGTTGATCAGAAGAACAGTCTATTTGGGAAGTCCCGTTGACACTCATAGCTTCTTGCTCAGTGAGTAGTTAAGGACATTTCTCCCAAAGAAGCTCAAACCCCACTGAATGAAAAAACTCGGTAACATGGAAAGGAAGAACACAAAACATCCATTCTGACATGCCGACCATCTGAAAGTGGCACACGGCTGTGGTTGAATTTAATTAGGTTCCGGCATATGAGAACAGAAAGTTCCTTGCATTTTCACCAAATGTAAAATAAATTCGACCAAGGAGATATAATATAAGATATATATTACGGTGACAGGAAAAGAAGGAAGAAAAACCAGGGGATGGTTAATAAATTCCATATATAGGGCTCCCAGGATTAATGAACAAGTTGGACCTGTTGGCATGGGGAGGCAGCTCTATAATAACATGCACTCCATCCACCAGGTTGGCAATGAGCGCCTGGTGGAACTGAGGGATTTCTGTCACTGTCAGGCTAATTAGAAATCAGGTATGAAAGGAATGATTTTCTGTGGCTCTGGTCTCTTCTTGCAGAGCCTGGAGGGCTGACTGACACAGTGGGGAGGAAGCCCTTCCCCACCACAGGTTCAATTGTTCTATTCATTGGCTAACTCTGCAAAAGTTTAACCTTGTTTTGGTGTTGGAAAGTGGAAAAGCCACTTCCACCCGGTAGGGAAAATTCGAAGTTAAAGTTATCGCTAAGGTGAGCAGCTTTTGTTTTGATGTGTTTGTTGTATGCACTGTGCGTCTCAGTGCCTGGGGGACTGAATAAACAGGGCACAGCCTGTGTAAAGTTTTAAAGGACAGACGTGACGCCTCCTCATTACACATAACCAAAAGGACAGTGTTCTAACCGTCCCGGGACCATAGCAGCGGAGGCCGGAAGTAAAGATGGTGTGCACATATGGTGAGAGGCGGCGCAGAGAAACACTAAAAGGTCTGGGGTTAAAGAACTTTAAAGGAAAAAAAAAAAAAGTTTTTTTCTCTCTCTCCCAAAAAAGATGGAAAGACGTGGGTTGCGTGCGTGGTACGCAATGTCGCTGTTCCAGAAAGACGCGAATGAAGCCCAGCAACAGGCGAGTGACCCAGCGGACAGGCTGTTAATAGCCTCAGCAAGAGGGACTAATGCAAACAGCAAGAGACAAAACGGCTTGCTGAGAGAGGAGCAACACAGCGGTGCGGCTCAGGATTACAAGCAGGAAAACTCGAGATCCTGAGGGGGACTATCAGTACACATTCCATGGCGCGGGCAGCCCCAGTTCGAAAATGACGGGCAAGACAATACCTTCAAGAAGATGGACACTTACGGATGATTGGGAAGCCTATCTTTATCACGTTTGACGACGGACAGAGGAGGGGATATGACAGGAAGCTGAGTGGGGGGGCTGGTCAACGCACCCTTCCTAAGCGGCGAAACCCAGAAGGTTACTTTTGGATCTAGAGCCAGCGAAGCTAACGTCTATGCAAAATTGAAGTTCGGATCCTTCGCCCGCCGTCGGCGTAACCACGGCTGTTGGCGCCCAAAGTTCACGCATGGTCCTTCACGATGGAGAAAGCCACCCGAAGCCAAGATGTATGACCTCATCCCCCTCGCCCGGAAGTGGCTACAACCCGCGATTCAACTCAGCAAGGCCACATCGTGAGTTTGGCACGGTTGGTATGGACCAGTTTCTGGAGGAAACTTCCCTTGCCTTACGCCATGGTCAGTCGGAGTTGACCCCCACAATGGGCATGAGCTTGTGGCCCTCGATAGAAAGGTACAATAGAAAGGTACCAATGCAGGAAGCGAGAGGAACCCGCAAACCACAGTCGTGGAGCAACCCCAATATCCGAGGTTCCAGGATCGCAGAGACGGTAAAGGGTACCAGGGTAAGGGGAGCTGGAAGAGCGGCGGGACCACCTTTCACGCAGCACCAGCAACGTGGTCGACAATAAGGCATAGCAACATGGGGAGCCGGTGACGAAAGACAAGGCTCTAAGGGGACACAGGACTAGGTACCAAATGTGTAAATTGTCATGGAGAGGGGGCCACACCGCAAAAAAAATCTTGCAAAAATAAATGATGAGCCCATGCAATGCAACAGAGTGGAACTATTCGCTGTTGTCCCAATGTATGCGCCCTAGCCCAGAGGACCCCTTGAATAACCATCTGATGGGCATCTGTAAAGGTTAATGGTAGGAGGGTTCGGGCAATTCTGTGGACTCTGGGAGATGGTCACACTAGTGTCGAAAACCTTGGCCATGAGAAGAAAAAATACAGGGAAAACAGTTCACAAAAAGAATGGCCAAAATTTGTTGTATACATGGGGATAATCATGAATATTCCCACTGTGCATGTTTTTTTGAAAAACCCAAGAGTTTGGTTCTTTAGATTTGCAAGGTGGGATTGTACCCAACTGGGCACATGATGTTGGTAATAGGGACCGACTCTTCCCATTTTCTAAACAATGTGGCCCCCGCTCAGAATAGCGCCCAGAGTTCAATAGCGGACCAACCGAAGTATTAGAAGAAATAAATCCTTCCGTTTCAGAAATGGAGGTTGACGAGGGGCCCAAAGAAGAAGGGGGGAAGAGAAAAGGCGAGTGCTGTAAAAATTCCCTTCCCCATCACTTACTTTGGTAGGGAATAACCCAAATCAGGATGTTGAGCAGGACATTACCACCCCAGAAAACCGGAATAAGGAACTCGCGACCTTATGGAGGTCAGTCCTGGGAGTTTTAAGAAGGCCAGTGGGAGGACCACCCCACATAGATGGTTAGCAAGGCGGAATATACGGGACTGAATGTACTGTGGCAACCAGATAGGTCGCTTGCTACCCCCTACTTCGAGGTGGGTAGAAGAGCACGACCTAAGTATATCGGGGTGATAAAACTTTTAAAAGAAAACAGTTACAAACAAAACAATGGTTGTACCACGGGGACATCCGAATGAGTGTTACACCTCGACCACATAGGTCATCCATTGGGGGACACCTAGGGGTGGAAAAAAGACAAAAGAAAGGTTCCCGATTTGAAGCTTCTATGGGCCTGGGGTCTGGCCAGGAAATTACGAACTATTGGTTCCTCATGGGCCCAGCATGGGCCGATACCCCACCCCGCCCCGTTCAAGGCGTACACCAGCCATGGACCCCTTCCCATAATCAGAGGTACAATTGACCGGATGCTATGGATCTAGTAGACCCCTAATAAAGTCTGCTAGGGACATCAGCATATATTGTAATTTAGATATGCCACCCGATATCAGGTAGGCAGTTCCCTTACGTAGCCCTTGGCACAAAAACATAGCAAACAGAGTTCTTAGTTATGTTTTCCGGGTTGGACTTCCTAAAGAGATTCCTATCTGACCAGGAAACACTGTTTATGTCCAAGTCAACAAAAGAGTTATGTAACATCCTTAAAAACAAGCACCTCAGAACCTGCAGTTCTATCATCACCAAACAGATGGTTTAGTGAAAGGTTCAATAAAAAACCTTACTAAGGAGGCATGTTAACGGCGGGCGGTCGAATAAGATGTGGAAAACGGGATTGGTTGTTACGTACCCTGTTTTTGCCATTAGGGAAGTTCCCCAATCATCCAAAGGCTTTCTCCCCGTTTGAACTATTGTGATGGCCGACAACCCAGGGGCTTACTGGGATATAGCAAAAGAGGACTTGGGACACGAGGGTTACCCCTTACAGAAGTGTAATAGAGCAATGTTGCCCAGAGTCAGGACCGATGCTGGCATCCTACCACATAGTGAGGGAAAACTGGAGAACAGCGCGAAGATCACAGAGGCATACTCTATATATAGGGTGCTAGGGTCAGGAATTTTTTTCAGGTGATAGGGTTACTAGTCTGGTTCCCACGCAGTGGAAACGTAAATTCCGTTGCTAATGGCATGGGCCATATGAGGTCTTGGAAAGAGGTGGGAGAAGTAAATTATAAGTAGGGACAGCAGGAGAGGAAAAAAGGAACCTGAGCAATTTACCATATAAAAAACCCTACCAAGCCCTGAAAGATATAGAAGGTCTTGGTCAACCTAGTCACCCCCAGGTCGCTCAGAGAGTCAAGAAATGACCCAAGGTAGCATAGCGGAAACCCGGTCCTCGTTCATGCAGCAACATAGGTCTCAGTAATGTGTGAGCAGAAACAAGGAATCTTCTCTAACACAGCCAGGTAGAACTAGCAGTAAATGAAACATTGACCTAGTCTTGAAACGGGGGTCGAGTACCTAAACGTCCGAATCCCAGAGCCAAAAGAGAGCATTACAGTTTAGAGGTAAAAAAAAAATGCTTTAAAAACTAGGGTAATTGAGGAATCCCAAAGTGGGTGGAACAAGCCCCTAGTAGTTCTTGTCCCAAAGCCAGATGGTACAACAAGGTTTTGGAATGACTACCGGAAACTAACGCGGGTGTCCAAATTTTACTTACCTATGCCAGGAGATGAACTTGTAGAGAGATGGGCAAAAGCCCCGATTATCCTCAAAACAACCCTAATACTAACAAAAGGGTACTGGCAGGTTTCCCCTCACAGAAAGGGCAAAAGAAAAGACAGGCCTTCTTCACCCCAGACTGCCTCTGTCATATAGGGTCGCTGCCTTTTGGCTTACATGGAGCTCCGCATCCATTCCACAAGAATGATGGACTAAAAAATTGTAAAACCACTGGCTCGGGTAATGCTGCTGCCTCCTGGATGATGTGGTAATCCATAGTGTGAAGATGCAATTCCCACTTCCCAAGTCCAGCGTGCCGAACGGAGTTCGGTCTGCTGATAACTGCTAACACGCTAAATTCACATTGTCTGGAGGGGGATCCAATGTTTCTGGGTATTCTATTGGCAGAGGTTTACTCACAACCCTAAACACTTCAATCAGTGGGAGGCGATACCAAGTGTGGCCAAGGCCAGTTAACAAAAAAAACAGTTAAGGGGACTTTTTTGGGGTTAATTGGTACTATAGAAGGGTTTTATTCCCAATTTTGCGACTAAGGCAACCCCACTAAACGACTCACAAAAGCAAGAGGGACCAATATGTAAAGTGTCCCCCGAAACCGCAACAGGACTTTAGAAGCCTGAAAGAAGCTCTCTGGCCCAACCAGTGTTGGTCCCACACTGGGACTTCTCCATCAAAGAGGTTCGTAGTCCAACGACACATTCTGAGGTAGGGGCTGGGGGCGTGGTACCTCCCAGGGTCTCAAGGTGGAGGAAACACCCCATCCTTTATAGTAGGAACTAAATCCCCGGAGAAAAATATACTCCATAGTAGAGAAAAAGAGTGTGCTCGCAATAAAGTGGGCTGGGAGACGCTGTCAAGATTAACCTCCCTTCTTGGGAGAAAATTCCGGTTGGTCAAAGATCATCCAACCCCTACTGAGTGTGTCAAAACAGGGAAAAGAATGCTAGAGTGTCCAAGTGGTTCCTAAGCCTCACAAACCCTTTTAAACTTTTCTGTGGAACTCACGGTCAGCAGGGCACAAAATCATTGCAATGCTGACGGTTTCAGGATTGCACTACATAATAACCATGGATCGCTCATCCCTCAGGCGGTCTGAGCTGGGGGGGGAGGATATGTGACAGAAAACCAGGGATGGGTCATAAATTTCCAATATAGGGCTCCCGGGGATAATCCTGAAAACAGTTTCTATCTGGTTCTGGCCTGGAGTGCAGCGCTTTATGAACATGCACTCCATCCCACAGTTTTGGGGCAAAGCGCTGGGAACTGAGGGATTCTGTCACCTGTCCATATAAAGTTATAAATCAGGTAGGTGTAAGGACTGCATTCCTTGTGCTCTGGTCTCTTCTCCAAGCCCCCCTGGAAGACTGCGAACACAGTGGGAGAAGCCCCTCCCAAACACGGTTTCACTTGTTCTTCATTTTGGCCTACCCTGCAAAAAGTACCTGTTGTTGTTGGAAAGTGGAAAAAGCCACTTCCCCACCCTGAAGTTAGGGGAAAGTCTAAGTCTAAGTATTTCGCTAAGGTGAAGCAGCTTTGTTTTGAATGTGTTTTTGTGTATGCACTGTGGCAGGTCTCCGTTGCCTGGGACTGAATAAACAGGCACTAGCTCGTTTAAAGGAACAGTACGTGACCACTCTCATTAACCTACCCCAAAAGGGACCGTGTTGCTAACCATCCGACAGCAGCGGAAGCCCCGGAGAGAGTAAGTGTTTGTCAACAATACACATCGGCTGCAGTGTTGCTGATGTGATTCTTATAGCCGCCAATACTGGAGTCTCTTTGTACCTTCAAGGATATGTCTAAGTTGGACTTTATCATATCGACCGTGGTCTAGTACCAGCGGTGGCCAACCCAGGTCCTCAAGGGCCCACCACTAGGCTTTAAGAATAGTCTGCTTCAGCCACAGGTGGCTCAGTCACAATGACTAGCCACCTGTACTGCAACAAGTGAATAACCCATCACCCTAACTCGTAGGTGGCCCTTGACCGGATTGGGCCAACCTGCGGCTCTATAGAGAGGCCACTACAGATTATAACCCAGCCGGCCTAAATTCTGCTACGAGGTGGGAACCTTATACAGTATTAATCCCTCCGGCAAATATGGGGAATTTTTGATTCAAAATGTTTTAAGCTTCACACACTGTTTCCTGCGGCTCAGGAGATAAATGGTACTTTCACATTCGAGCGTTCTATCCTATATATGTGGCTTTGTATACGGTTCCGTGCTTACATTTTAAGCCAACTCAAGCTAGTATATACAACAAAAACATTCATACGGACAGCGGATGTTTCCCCCCCCCCGTAACAATATTGGTTTTTTTATTTGTTGTGTATACAGTTGTTAATCATAAAAATAGCAATTAAAAGAGAAAAGCGCAGAGAAAGTACCAGCTCACTTGTTGTTTTTGTGCTTGTTGGAAACTTACAGCATGAGTTGATAGTGTATTCGGCGAATGAAACCCTGCAAAAATATAGAGCGAATGTAAAAACAGGAACTATGTGGGTTCACTCAAAATGTGACAAAAATACCTGAAGCCTTTCAACCCCTCATATGCCAGTCGGTTGTCCTGCACCTCCATGGGCCCCAGACCCTCCGCCGGACTAATTCATTTAATCACACACGCAGTACGTGATACACGGCCTCTAGGGTGTGGGAACTTTTTTGTGGCGTGCGCGTTCATCAATGGGCACAGAAAGAAATATGCACAATTATTAACACACATTGCATCCACAAGGAGGAACGGCTGTACAACTTTCACGCTATAAATTTCAAGCTACAATGCGATTAAAACACACTGTGTTTTGCACCTTTAAATCTTGAGCTCGTGTGTTTCTCTTTAAGATGGACGCAAAAATATAAAAGCCGCGATCTGTGTGTGGTGTTGTGAAAGACGAGGCAAACAAAGCACTTCCTTTCTCTCCTGGCACCCAATCATGCACCTAGATACAGCTAGTGACGTCTTTTGGAGCGGCATAAAACTTGTGTACACTTTTGGAACAGCAATAAAGAGCAACCATGGTTAGCTATATGAGGAATAAGCTGTACCCAGGGTATTGGTGACGCTTGCGTACAGGGGACATCCACGCTTGCATGCGTTTGTGTGAGCGACATCTATTTGCAATTTTTTTTAAGATAATCCCATTATCTGGATGAGAATACCTGCTGGGTGCAGCGCATAACCTAGTTCCGTATCTGTGGATTGTTGTTACGTTAGTCGGTGCAATGGGCGCTTTCAGCAGTGGAAACCGGAGAACTGATGCCTGTCCACTTTTAATGGGTTAGTGTTTGGTGAGATATCAATGCATTTGGGTGGTATCTGCTTGCAGGTTGTGTGTATATAAGGTTAGAGAGGTGTGTGTTGTGGTTTATGTTGCCTTGCCACTTATTATATACTTGTATTTCTTATTTGGGTATATATATATATGTTTTCAGACTGCATTTTTATTCCAGTTATTGCTCTTAAAAAATAAATTGACTGTTATTCGTGACATGGGGTGTGTATGATATATGTTTATTTTCTGCTATGGTTGGAGTTTGAGTCACTTATATGGTTATGATGGATTGGAATAATGCTTTTATTTGTGGGGGTTAGAGGTTGGGGTGTTTTTAGGTACACAATGTGGTACCGGTTCAAGACACAGTGGGCCTAGGTAATGACGGTGATTGTGATCATTAACGGGTGTGTGGTGGCGTTTATCCCTGGTGGCTGCTGGGGAGATGGATATAGATAGTGAGAAAGGACAAAAGGGACCTTGAAAATATGTCTTATATACATAATTATTTCCTTTGCATCAGTTCCTGCAGTGCCGGTGTCTAACAAAACTGGTTTTATACTGCATCTTTGACAGGAGCAACCAGCAAAGTGATTGCTCGAGAGTGCTGCCTGCTGCGCTCTCTCATACCCTTCTATACCAATCTCTTGGCCATAAACTACTGCTTCAATCCTGTCAACATTGCCTCCCAAGCCTCATACACATTCCTGGTGGTGGATGCTGAAAGTTGTCTTAAACCGTCCAAAGAAGGGCCTGTTCCTCTTGTAAGGAGAGAAGAAAATCCTTGCTATGCCATCTATAATGCTGCCAAACAGAAACAGTGTGAGTTAGGTATTTCCCTCTTCCACCAATCCCGTAGCACACATGGCTTCTGCAGGATGTGGTACATGACTGGTAACTGGGGCCTTTTGGACAACTGATCACATCCCTTCGTGTTGAAAGTCCTTTGTTACTTGAGGAGAAGAGAAACCGTTGACTACTCTCCCTGAACTAGGATTATGCACGACGGCACTGAAATGACACGCCCAGTATACAGGTACGATACTCTCTAAAATACACTGCCATGCTGGAAGTGAAGAAATCTCTTCCAACTTCGGTTCGTTGGCTAGGAGGAACTTGCCTTCGTCCTTTGAGAAATGGCACAAACATGTAGCTGATTCTTTGAAGGCACACACCCACCTCAGTGTTTTATCATGGCGCTCTCTTGGTGGTGTCTATTACAGCCATAGACTGGGCACAATCTTGATCAATCAACAGCGGCATCACCCAAGAAAATATATAGCGCAGCAAACCCCAAGTTTGAAAATTCTTCCAAAAAAGATGTGATAGATACCGATGACAGAGATCCTGCTCTCTACTGATGGGTAACCAGACGGCGGGGTGGAACGCAAGGCTTGGTTTAAACTAGCCATGTCGGCTGTCCGTGCTGCTCCTACATTTTGGAAAAACAGCCGTTTAACGGACACCCCTCTATTTTCTCAAGTGTACAGCCAAGTCCTGATGGATCTTTCGTAGTCTGGATTCTTGGAATATTAAGCAACTGCCAATCATTTTTTACTTCCAGATATGTGACATTCCCAGTACAGGCAGTCTACGTTTTACCACGCTTCGCTTTAAAACGATGGCTTATCCAACGCTTATGCAATGAATCCTAATTCATTTTTTACAACGCCCAAAATGCTTTTCCAACGCTCTTAAGACCGCTTTGCAAAACGTTTGTGTATGTGTTATATATTATATCTATATATAATAATATATATATATAGACTATCTATTATATATAATATAATAACACCACCAATCACATAAACAAACATTGCAAGCGTGGTAAGAGCGTATATATATAGATATTAATTACTATATAATATATTATACTATAATAATATTATTTATTAATATTATATATAGTTATATACAGTATATACCACATATAATTTATGTGGTGGCTGCATATCTTATTGGCCGGCATAAAATAGTTGTTTTTATTTTAGTGTTAAAAATTCCTTCATGGACCGGAAACCTTTCCATGTTAAACAGTGTTCCTATGGGGAAAAACGGTTTCCGTTATACAACGTTTCGCTTTACAACGTTTCGCTTTACAAACGCCATTTTGAGTAACGCATTGTGTCGGCATACACCAGGGACGGCCTGTATTAAACATCTTCATTCTGTTGTCGTAAACAGCCCATGTTGCGTTGTTCTGAGCAGTATACTAATTGTGAAGCGCTTGGCAGTCCTTGGGAGGAAAAGCGCTATATGAAATAAAAGTTATTATAAAAGTGTAGTCGATACATGCACCGATCTTTGATATAGTGCTAGTCTCATTTCAAAAACAATGTGATTTCTGAACGGTGCTCTAGAAGAGCATATCCTGCACCAACACTTACGGAGTAATCCTCCATCTTGGTGATCTCATCATTTAAAATCAACGTGTCAATCGAGGTTACTTCAAAGATATATGATCAGAGGTTTGCAGTTTCGTTCCGTCTTCTTCGATGATTCTAAAACCGACATCGGGTCTCAAGGAGGCCAGACAATTACACAGGGGGGCCACGTACAAACACAAGTGAAGGCTTAAACTAAACCTACAGAGTTTATTTGGCTGGAAGTCAACAGGGACCAACACCATTCACAAAATTACAAGTTTTAACCACCAAAACAGAGGTTCGGGAGGATCCCCTAGGTCACTATGGCTGCCGGTCAGCGTAGCTTACCAGGAAATGGGCTTTCATAATCCGTCCCGCCAGCGCCCCAGTGAGATCCGCTCGCTTCATTTCAAAAATTCCCGCCTGTAGTCGACACCAAAACCTATTGAATACTGAGCTTCTATCGGTATGCGCTAAAATACTTTCCTGCCTCCATTTGAAACCATGGAAGACGGTGGGTGCCGAAGTAAATCAGCGGAAAGAGGGCTCTCTCGTGTCCTAGGAATGAAGGTTCGCCTGAGAAGACACGTCAGGGCCGTTGGAGGTGGACAGCGGTTTAAGACAGCCACAGGAGGCGGCTTACGGAAAGGACAATTAAAACAGGACCATGGGGAATCGAGCGTCGAAGGCTATGACTCGGACTCTTGCTCCATTTTCAGCCCAAAAATCTTCCGCAGAGATAGACGCCATGGGCTTGTCCTTGCTGCGTCCGGCGGCGCACGCGGGGTCACAATCCCATTTCCTCCAGTCTGAGGTCCCCTCTGGCTCCTTACCACGTGGCTGACTGCGTTGCGTGGACGCGTCAGTCCGGCCGATCTGCAAGCTCCTAGTGATTTGATGCGCATCTACGCGTCACGTGGTGGCGGCAGGTCAGCCAATGATGTGAAGACGGGCAGGATCTACGGGAGGAGGGACGGCTGGAGGGAAGCAGGAAGGAGATGCGGGGGAAAGTGTGGTGGGTGTTAGTATACAGTATGTGGTGTGTTGTGTGTTTATGTTGGTGGTGGGGACGTACGACGACGGAACGAATGGACCTATTCCGCTCAACACACGCCCTCCCCCCGCTCTCCTTCCCTACATGACGCAAGTAAAGCTGTCAATTGCCTTCCAGCGCGCCGGCCTGGCAGTGAGGCGCGCTGGACGAGAGGCCAGCGGGGCCTAGCCTTAGTGTCAGGGATAAACGGGTCTCCCTTTTCGGGATACCTGTTCCCTGGAAACCTTCTTCACTTCCCCAGTGTTCCCAGGCGCCTGAACCTGGCCCCCAATTAGATAACGGTCCAAGTTTCTTGTGTGCTGGCCGGGGACCGATGTGAATACACCCACCCACACATTGAAACCTTTAAAACACACAAGCAGCCTAATCCACAAGGAGGAATGAACGGTTACATGGGGAAAAGAAATACGTACTGGGGCAGCTTATTTTGACTACCTAAGGCCTGGGAAAGTACAGCAGGCCGTGTGAGCCGCGCTGAGCAGATGACTATACCCCCTGCATCTGTCATCAGCGCGCTTAGCATACGCCTGGTGCGGAGATGAGAATTCTGCAGGAGAAAGGCAAAAATTTTAAAATTTGCTGCTCAGAGGGAACCGGAGGACGCGGTCACGTGACTGCTCACATCCATGGGAGCGAGGAATAGACCCGCCTCCCGCCACGCCCCCAAAGCGCACTCATGCCGTCCTGCCAGGGACACAAAAAGCTCCAGTTTGAGCAGGCTGAGCAGAGCAGGAAGCACGGCAGTCAGCGGCGGCCTCGAGGGCACAACCATGCCCAAGGCCTAAGATGGCCATATCCAACCTATAATATAGGTCCACCATTCTTGGATGGGTAGGAGGCAATCCAGCCAGGCTAAACTGCAAAGTGAGCTAGGGCTGCCCTACCCCAAAAATTAATCAGTTCAGAGGTTACAAGTCAGACCCTACTTCCTTCTGCGCTACTAAACCTTTTTAGTCGCGGGATAATGTGGTTGCACTGAACAACTTGCTGATTGATGACAACCATTCGAACCAGCAATTTGTTGCCACAATACCTGTACATAATTTAAAATCAGCAATGCGGTCTTCTGCTGCGTGGAAAATGGGAACAGCTGCTCCAAAGCGTGTTTAAAACAGAGTTGTTTTGCATATTTTTCGATGTGAGGCAACAAGCTCCATTGCCACGGACTTGTTCCTAGCATGGTTTTTACCTTAGATTTTTAGATTTTAAAAGGGGGTCTGTGAACTCGAGCTCGATGTATGTGTAATAATAGTGTAAGAGAACAATAGCATAAATGGCTCAATTGCTGACATGTCCTCTAGTGTTAAATCCCAAATACTTCAGGGACAGAGAGCCCTTCTACTCTTTAATGAGCCCAGCAGGGTAATTTTTGTTGTGGTGAAGTTTATTTTTAAAAGAGATTGAGGCGTGTGGTTGATGAGCTAACACCCCTTTCATTTCAGCTCTGACCCCCCCCCCCCCCACACGATACGTTAGGGGGTGCCGGTAGCCTCTCTGCTGCAGGGTTCACGTATGGCGCGATTTACACGCTCACACGTTCACTGTGGCCCAATTGGGAGCGTGATGTCTCAGTTCAGTGCCCATGGCCCGGTGACACGGACTGTGAAACTTTGCCTAGATACCGGCACCCCTAGGGGAGGTCGCTAGCTAGCTTGGGAAAGCAGGGGGTCCCCGGAGGCTAAATGAATGGGGTTTCAACTGGTCAGAGGACCCACTCCCTCAACCCAATGTTAAAAAATAATAAATTCGTCATTAAAATAATCTTAAATAAAAAGTAACCATGCTGCTGCTGTGAGTTTAGAAAAATTAGCATCTGAAAGTGAGGAACAGTAAACCCCACTCCTACATGTACCCCACTAAAACAACCCATCATAATACTTGAGTATAGTACAATCCCACCATAGTTAATCAATTCTATAGGAGGTACGCAGCGTTAGCTTCCTCTTGTGCTTTACCTGGCTGGAGCCATAATGTTTGTTCTTTGATGAAAAGAAAATTAATCCACAGTGAGGCAGTCTGGGAGTGACAGTTTGTGAAACCCTCAGCACTCTGTTTTCAGAACAAAAATGGGAATACACAGCGGGACAGGGCGAGAGTGATTGCTGCAAAGCTTTGATCACATCCTAGAATGAAACAAACAATAGCCATCTCATTTTAATTTCTCATCCAATTATCAAAACACACAAACAAAGGGACAATGTCAGACTTTGAAGGTGCGCAGTCAACAATGATGGGGGCGTGGCATATCTGCCTTGCTCTGGTACACAGGACTACTTTTAGACATCCCTGAACATCAATTAAGAAAGTAGGCTAAAAAGAAGCTGATAAAAACGGAATCTCTTGTTAGCAATTGCCAAAAACCATCAATCAGTTGCAAGGGTGCATTACTCCCAGGACCAAAAGGCAAAGCAAATTCCTCTGTGATTTGTGCCTTTATTTTTAACAAACTATAACTCATGTTTACTTTTTGACGTAAACCTGGCGTGAGTTTACTCCTCTGGCTGTCCCTTTTGGTCGCGAGGTCACGATGTGTTGTAGTGTAAATAACAGTACAGCCAGAGGTATCCCTCCCCACCACTTTATTGACTCTCTCTAACGAACAGGCCCTGGGATAAAGGGTAAAGGATAATACAATAAAGAGTTATGTCTGCACCACCTGAATGTATATAATAAAAGTCCAATATACTTGGCGATTAGAGGTCTGGTGGCTCCGTGGTTCAGGGGTAAAAAAACCTGTCAGGTGTGATTTCGGAGATTTGAACAAAGAGGAGGATCCAGGGCACTGACGGGTTTGTAGAAATAAATGTATATACTGGCCAGTCACTTGAGAAAATAGCTTTTGTTGCTCGCAACCGTTGTGTGCCTAGAAATAAAAATTATTTTTTCTACAAATCCGTAGTGCCCTGGATCCTCCTCTTTGTTCAAAGGGTAAAGGAAACACTTTATTGACAACACTTCCTACTCAGAGGCCGCTTAGAAATGTTACTTGTAGTAATTTCCAAAAGTCAAAGAAGTAAGCCACACTCTGCGTTAAGCTCTGTGTTAGATTTATTTAGGGAAGCTAGTTAGACCGTTCATTTTTGTTTCTTGAGCGACTATGTGGGCGTGCATCTTAAAGATCCTGGGTACGAGAGGGCAGACAAACCTGGGAGTACAGACTGAGTAGCAGCATTGGTGGATGATACTTTAAAGATTAGGTTGACATTTCCGGAAGGTGGGAAAAAAAAAATCGCAAGTGTCGAGGGGCTGTGACCTCACGGGCCGCGGCCCGCTGGGACTCAAAGTGTTTAAATCTTTGCATTCCTGTTCTTTCAGACCCAGGACATGTACACCAAACAGGGAACACATCAACACAAGATAATTAGCACGCAAGGTAGCAAGACTTACATTCTCCATAGTTAGAGAGCAGATTCCCAATATCATTCTCCGTGCTCTGCTCTCCCAGCCTGTGTGTATCAACTAGTAACGCCCTGCGTGCCAATGAAATCCAAACCCAAAACGCGCTCCAAGCTGGGCGGGCAGTCAGGGGTCGGACCATATTAATCCTGCACAGCGTTTCCGTTCGTGTGATGAATGGGTTATAGATAAAACGAAGCATGCTCAAGTCTTTTCCACTTGCAACAATGAGGCACTTCATTTCCAGTAGAAATGAGTGGGGCACGGGTCTTACAAATCAAAGTCTTCTTCATAGGCAGTACGCAGCATGTTTCTGAACCCAGGCTTTAAAATGGCTCTGCTTCTTAATAGATCAGTGATTTCCCAACCTTTTTGTTTTTTGTTTGGAGGAACCCTTGAAGTATTTCGAAAAATCTCGGGGGACCCCTATCTGGCTGACCCATATAGGCCGCACTTTTAGTGTTGGCGACGTCGCGTCAAAACAAATGTGATTGACACAGTTCGTGCGCTTATAGTAGGAGGCACAGGACGGTGCGACGGCTTGGTCGCAATCACCTGGAAGTCCTTTATGATTTGTCCAGCGACCCAGTGTGACGTCACGGTCGCCCGGCACAAATAGCGCAGCCTAAGGTTAATTTCATACCTCATGAGCCACCTCATTTCCCACCCTCTACCCATGTATTTCTCTCTCCCTTCTGTCTCACTCGCTCTTTCCCCCACCTCCTCTCCTGCTCGCATGTATTTCTCCCGTGTCTTACTCACTCTTTTACCTCATCCATTGCCCCCCCCCCTCCTCTCACCCACAACCCTAACCTTCCGTCATTACCCTACTCACTTCAATACCCCCCACAAAATACAACCAAAAACCCCACCGCCGCAACATAATAAAAATAACCGACCGCCGCCCGCCAATACAGATTAAAAAGAACCCGCCGCCCCAATACATTTAAAAAAGACCCATACCTCAACACACTTGTAAAAGACACACCCACCCAATACATATTTAAAAAAACTGGTCTGATTGGTCAAAATCATCATCATCCTCCCGTCTCCATATAACCCCCCTGCCCCCCCCCCCCCCCCCCGCATCTCCTCTCTCCCCCCATATGCAGGAAGCAGTTGCGGGGCAAGAGGCGGTTGGCAGAAAACTCACGCGCTAGCAGCAGGCACCGGAAGTGCGCGCAGCTTGAGAAGCGGGCTGTGAGGGGTTCTGGGGGGTAGGAGGGGGGGGGTGGGGGAAGAGAGAAGAGCCGGGGTGCCAAAGGGAGAGCCGGGGGAGGTGAAAGTCGGGGCGAGCCAGGTTAAACTGCTGCAGCAGCACCCCTACGACTGTCCATGGAGCCCCAGGGTTACATGAACCCGGTTGAGAAATCACTGTAATAGATGAAGAAATAATGAATTGCTCCGTGTATCTGGGTTTATTTAGGACTACGCATGTCATTTAATTTCAAATGAGAGATAGAGCTGGCAAACATAAGTTGAAGCTTCAACTTCTGTTTTACGATTTAAAAGGTTGACAAAACTGTCAAAATGTATGTTAAAACCAACTAATAGGACTTCTCCCTCATTCGTGCCAAAATTATAGAGAAAGTCCCATGTGAAAAAAATAAAAGACGCACGCACACAGGAAAAAACACACATCTGATATGGGGAGAGCTAGCTAAATAGATTGTTTACATTAGAAAAGGTGTATAAGGGGGATATGATGACTATATAAAATATATGGGGGACAGTACAAGGAGCTTTTCAAATTAACTATTCATCCCAAGGTCAGTAAAGGAGTCCGGAAGCCATCCCTTTAGGTTGGAGGAAAGGAGATTTCACCAGCAACAAAGGAAAGGGTTCTTTACAGTAAGGGCAGTTACACTGTGGAATTCATTACCATGAGACTGTGATGCAGATACCTTAAAGAAAAAAACAAAAAAGAAGGTTGGGACATCTTTTTAGAAAGGAAAGGTTATACAGGGATACAGTACACCAAATAAGTAAATGGGAAGGATGTTGATCAAGGAGTAATCCATTGCCAATTTGGAATCAGGAAGGAATTATTTTTTCCCTATATGAATTATCACTTTCATTGATAATTCTTTTGTTGACCTCCCTCTGGATCAATGTAAGTAAGTACAAATATAGGATAAAGTATCCGTCACTAAATGTTACATAGTTTTGAACTTGATGATGAACGTATGCTGTTGAAGTGAAACTTCTTGTGCGGCGCTTACAAAGATTTTCATGGGAAAAAAAAATCCTTGCGTTTGTTACGAAAACCGTACATGAGTGATGTCACGGTACTAATAGGCGCCCGTCGCCCGTTGCGATGCAAACAAACAACCACTGCCGAGTTTCACCGCACATGCGCAGTGGAGAACGGACTTGGCGCTGGGAGACAGAGTGCACACAGCACACAAGTGGCAATACCTTAAAACCGAGGTGTGTGCCGAGCATGCGCGTTCCAAGTCAAACTTCTTTGCGTTTTGCCACGGACATGGTGCTTTGAATTTTAATGAAAAAATATCACCTCACAACACAATTTCCGTGGAAAAAGCGACCAAAGCAAAGACGTTCACTTAAAATGGGCGTGTATCACACACACAACTTTTTTTTTCAACTCATCTACTATGTAATACTTTGTATCTGATGCGTCTCCTCAGCAATCTTTGACGGTTTTTCTTCTTCCAAGCTTTCTCCTAAGATGTGAAAATACATTTTCAGGTCATGGATCTTTAAGCAAAGAATTACAGCATTCCTAGATCTAGTTTTTTCGGACTCTCGTCCTGACTTTAGGGAGCTCCAGCTAGGCCAAGTTTAGGGATTAACCACAATAAATTTAAGGAAGCATTTAACTTCTTAGGCTGCGCTTTTTGCCGTTGCCGGCGACACCATACTTGCGGTCGCTGAAAAATCAAACTGACTTCCAGTGGTCGCAACCAAGCCGTCGTGTTACTAGCAAAACTTTGTTTTTGCCGCAACGTTGCGTCGTCAGCACTATAAGCGCAGCCTTATCTTGTGACTCAAAATACATGTGGAGACCATTTGAATAATCTTGCAAAGCCATACCTGTCTTGCCAAACGTTGTTTTGGTGTGGCTCAAACACACAGCTCTGAGAGATGCCAAGCTCTTGGCCAAATGGGAATAATACAAAATCCTTTGACCTCTGGGGACTGTTCCTGGCCGGCACCTAAACAGAACATACGCCGTCAGTGCCATTTAACACCTCTGACTATACAATGGTGTGAAAAATACAAGTTATCTTTGTGAAACAGGAGTTAATCTTGTAACGTTGGAGATCTTAAAGTCTATAATAATAAAAAAATAGTTTTGTTCTTTGTGTAAGTGGAGTTTTTACACAGCGCTTGCAGACACAGTCCTGCCCCGTGGAGCTTACAATCTATGTTTTTGGTGCCTGAGGCACAGGAGATAAAGTGACTTACCCAAGTCACATGGAGCAACCAAGTTCCCCTGCTTCAAACTCAGTGCAACGTCAGTGTGTCTTTACCACTAGTGCCTACTAGGCATTAATTGTAAATCTACTATACACATCTTCCACACTTCTAGATAAACAATTTAGGAAACTTCTTCTGCTGGACAGAATTGACAGCGGAGTGCACAGTTGTATTATACTTGAAACAATAAAAATAATATAGAAGATAATTCAGAAAACAAAAAATCAAGGTTGTAATTTAGCTGTAACACTGATCACATTATCATACTGGTCTGAATCCTGTTTTTTAGCACCCAGCATTTCATGGGAGATATATTATTATGTTAGTCTGTTGCTGAGGAAATGTGATGGAGGTCCGCAATGGCTGCAAATGGCTGTGGTCAGGTTACCCTTAGCAGTCTAGTGATTCGCTGGATGTTGTAGACCCTTTTGGGACCAACTTACAGTTCTCCATAGGCGAGATCTAGAAGAAATGCAGAGCATTGCTTCATATATCTCCAGTGTACGGATAGGATGTTCTGAAAGAGTTTCCCCTAACATTCTGGACTTTTTGCCATGGCTGTTATGGCCATTACCAAACACCGCCATCGAGACACTTCGTCCACAATGTCAGCTTCTGCGCTTGACTAGACAAGCCAGGTCCGCATATCCCAACCGCTCGCTCCGCTCCTGCATGTCCCGACGCCCGCTCCGACAACGGATGTTTAAATGTCCTGCACGGACTGCTACGCGCCAATTTAAATGTCCCTGGGGAATTTAAACAGGCTGTTTGTCGGAGAGGGGGGTGGGGATGCAGAGGCATTTTGGTCGCGGCCAAACATCCCATTGCGCCCCTAAAAGGTACCACAAGCTACAACAAATATACATTTCTCCAAGACCAATATGGCTACTAAAACCTTAAACAGCAATTCTAAACCCCCCCTTATTTTTTTTAACTTTCTTTTATAAAGCTTGTGACAATGTATAATTCTATATTCTATCCTCACGCTGGAAATCATTTGGTGCTCCTGTTAAACCTGTTTAAAAATGCTGATTGTGGCCTAACATAATGGCTGCCTTTCAGTTTCAATCAATCCTTCAGGCGGTGTAACTCAGAGCTACAATGTAGTCGACAATTGACCCTTACATTACCTTACACCTCACACTGCTGGGAATATGGCACAAACTTATCACAAATAAGGAAAGTGTTACACATATCTTAGGCCGCCGCTTACACTGCGGCGACGGCAACCGATGACATCACCCGTTGTCACTAGCGAAGTTATAAATGAACTTTCAGCGACGTTGCTAGCGACTGGGTCATTGATTGTTCAGAGACAGTCACATGTGGCGACAGTCTGTAAAAAAATCAAATTGAACCCGCTCCAAATTACTATAAGCGCTGGCGACGGAGTAAATTGTTTTGTTCGAAGCGGCGTCGCCGTCACAGGCACTAGAAGCGCAGCCTTACACTGCTGGGAGAGGTGGCCAAAACCTACTATAGAAATCAAAGGATGTGCAGTTATTAAAAACTAATTCAAATGGCATTAACAGTTTGAATTTAAAAAAAATTAAATAAAAACCAAGTCACTATATCTAATATTACTGAACCGATTTATAACCCCTCCCCCATAAGATTTCACGTTTTGCTGCATAACACTACAGCTCTCTAGAGGATGGCCTGTAGGAATGAGCACCTGCAGTCCCAAAGGCACTGGATATGAAATGATATATATATATATATACAGTGGTTGACCAAATCACCAAAAATCTACTCGCCACACAAAAAAATCTACTCGCCACCTAGTACCAAATGTGCTGCTTGGGCCAATATTTACTCGCCGCGGGGGTTAAATCCACTCGCCCGGGGCGAGCAAATGTATAGGTTTGTCGAACACACACACACACACATATATATATACATACTATATATATATATCTATATTCTATATATTAGAGTCATTGGTTGGAGGTTTGCACTCACGTTTGTTAGAGCAGATGCTTGTCCCATATGAGCATACATACATGTGGAACCAGGGAGTCCTGATGACAAAGACAGCACACCGCAGTAATAATCCAAAAATGTGTATTGTGAACACAGGGCCGCTCCAACGTTTCGGTTCACCTGAGGAAGGTCCCTCTATCGAGGACTGAAACGTTGGCGCCCTGTGGTTCACAATACACACTTTTGGATTATTACTGCGGTGTGCTGTCTTTTGTCATCAGATCCCCCTGGTATGTCTGTAGTGTATGTATATATGTATATATACAACATTATTACCCTTGTGTAGATATAAAGACATGCAGGGAAGACATTTTTAAAATCTATGCACAGTTAGCACCTTGGAAATGTCATTTTTAGGACAAATCGATCACTAGTTACAGTTTCTTATTTTAGATGCCAAGCAGACCATTACCTTTCACTGGTCAGCCCCTGATAGTTTAACATCCTTCTTAATAAAGCGGTAAGGGGGACCCGGCACAGAGTTAAAGTCACGCCAGGACAAGGGACAGAACACCATCTTTCAGAAGAGCAACCCCAGCGATCTCTGCAGGAGATGGCCAGCTGGGTCAGCTTAATTCTCCCCTCCTCGGATTGTACACAGGTGTGTATTTGCCACACAGGACAGCTTGCGTATCTCGCTCAGCCTTGGGTTGGGAGGAGCAGCACCAGGCCAATGTTATCCCGGTCCAACAGCGCTATATTGTGCCTGTAATATTCCCAGGTTTCACCGACATCAAGGAAACTTGGAAGACTTGAAGCAAATGGCACAGCATCTGGTTTTCTCCGGTACTGTTCTTGTACTCACAATGATACCCTGTAAGGGAAAAGACTAATAAACAATAGGACACAATTTTATATTAGACTAAGCTACTTAAAAAAAATAATGTTATACTCATTTTTATTAATCACAATACAACTATACATACGCGTGGATGAGTGGGAAAGGTAGGGAGGGGGAGTGTGACGGTATGAGGAAATATGGCTGCTGTTATAAAGGTTAAATCTGCCATTACCCCTACCCTTGTCAGTAATACATTGGTTTGTATGATATGTATATATGTATGTCTTTTGCTTGGTTCCAGAACCTCAGAATCAGGGTTAATATGTTGCAGTAGAATTGTTTGCAATGTTATGTTGCAGTTCTACCCACCAATCAGGGCGGGTGCATGTAGGCAGCTCCGGCCCTGAGTGTTGCAATGTTATGGTTTAAGTGTATAAAAAGGAGGGAGGGAGACCCCTATAGACAGAGCCTGCAGAAGTTACAGAGGTGTTGCGCTGTGACAGGGAGAAACTGCATTGTCCAATCCAGTCTCAGGCCTGAAAACCAGTCTTAGGCACTGGGCAAGAAAGAGAACAGGGGAAATCTCTGCAAGTCGCGTTCCCTGTGACTAGTGGGCAGGGTATCCCCAGTTGGGTGTGTTGATGTGTGGTTGTCTTTTGTATAGTTGTGGATATGTTTTCAATAAATTAATTTATAAGCTCGTGTTCTGTCTGGCGATATGATCCCTGGTATTAGTCCTGGTCTCCGTTGACAGGGGAGGATACAGAAAAGAATGAGGGGGGGAGGAGTAGGGGAGGGAGGGGTGGGGGGGAAAGGAGAGGGGGGGGGGGAAAGGACTGAGAGGTGGGGGGAAGAGAGAGGGGGGGGAAGGAGGAGGGGGGGGGAAGGAATGAGGAGGGGGCGGGGGACGGGGAAGGAGAGGGGGGGGGGGACTGGGGGGAGGAGACGAGGGGGGCGGGGGAAGGAGTGGGTATGGGGGGGAAAGGGGGGGGGAAGAGAGGGGAGGGGGGGAAGGAAGAGGGGGGGGGGGACCAGCGCCTGAGAGGGGGGGGGACAGGAGAGGGCGGTGGGGGGGTGGACGGGGGGGGAAGGAGGAGGGGGGGGGGGGAAGGAGAGCGGGGGGGAAGGAGAGGGGGGGGGGGGAAGGAGAGGGGGGGGGGGAATGAGAGGGGGGGGGGGGGCGGGGGAAGGGCGGGGGGGGGGGAAGGAGGGGGGGGGGGAGGCGAGGGGGGGGGGGGGAAGGAGAGGGGGGGGAAGGAGAGGGGGGGGGCGAAGGAGCGGGGGGGGGGGGAAGAGAGTGGGGGGGAGGAGGGAGCGGGGGGGGGAAGGTAGGGCACAGTCGATTATATTGACAAAACGTATGATTTTTAAAGTCCTGTTTCAGAACAGCACTCTACAGATTCCTGAAGGTACATATATTTTTGTAAGATACCGGCTGGAGTCCTAAAGTGCAAGGGGAGAGTGTTGGGCCAATACTAGTCTTTCCATTTGATCTAGGGTCCTTCTGCAAGTGTGGCGGGAGGTCTGATACCCTGGGACTTGTCGGTGAGCAAGAAAGTCCTAGGGGGGCGGGGGCGGGGGCGGGAGCGGACCATCGAGGTCTCCTCTAATAAAGCTTTATTTTCAACCCAATTAGAGTAGCATTGTAAGAGGGTTATGGCTTGCTATGCCTGGATGGGAAATCCAGGGCTTGACAGACTTTTTGGAACTTATGGCTGGTATCTCCCAGAAGGCAGGTCATCTCCATTTGGCAGATAAACCGAATTTTGAAGATGTTTGGAATTTGAGTCTGTATCCAGAGCAACGCCAGCGAGCTTCTAGTAGCAATTGCAATGTGGAATATCAATTTATTCTCAGCCCTTGTTAGTTCTTGTTGGGGTCTGCTTAAAAAGTATAGCCATCGGTCTAGTGGTATTTCTGCAAGCAGGATTTGATGTGACCACTCTCGCCTCCCTCCAGAGAAGCTCCACCCAGGAGCATGACCAACACATGCAGATATGTTGCCTGCGCGCCACAACCTTTAGGCCAGAGAGGAGAGGTGATTAAGTAGAGAGTTTCACCGGGGTGAAATACCATCTTAACTATAATTTGTGGACAGGCTCTCTAATTTTTGTACAAATCAAGCTTTTATTAGTTGCCTCAAGTATGTCCTCTCAATCGTCCCCATCCAGCTCGTCCCCTAGATCTGCCTCCCATTGTCTCATACAAGTAAGTTTAAGTTGGGAGGGGGTCTCTGATAAATAGGTGAAAAAGCCATATAATGGTGATACCAGTTTTTGTTGACCCTTTTGCCCAGGCACAAACCGTCAAAGTCAGGCAGCGAGGTCTTTGGGCTTATTTTAGTATAAATCTGCAGGAATCTGACACATTCTGCATTGGGAATTCCATTTTCTTTGTGAAAGAATTCAAACAGCCTGGGTTTCAGATCTATTCGTAGGTCATTCAAACTAGTAACACCAATGTAAAACCAATCCTTAAAGGGGGCTAAACTACATTTTTTTTAGATCTAAAAAGGGATAAGTGCCTTAGTAAAAATGAACATATCACGTTGCAGATAATCTATGCACGCTTACAGTCTTAAAAAGTACCCACTTAGAGAACGCAGAATTAAAATTATCCTGAACACACACACACCCATTCTGCCTGCGTAACCCACAGTAACGTGTTCACAGCAGCAGGATTCTATTAGTGGTGAAAACGTTTAGAATTAGAATCGACATTGTGGGTTAGCAGCTAAAACGGAGGGGATGGGTTTCCAGTTTTGTTTGCAATACACCAGTTCATTGAAGTGAATAGTGAATAGCCACAGGCAATCAAAGGTTATCATACTTGCAAAGACCCGCTACAGGGAACATGTGCAGCCCATGATGGGCACACCAGACAATATAATGCTCACTAGGTAACAAACTCCTATCCTGGTTCACCTGCAGATGCACTAAGCAGCATAGGAGGGTCACACCGAAGACAATAGTGCACACTGCCTAGCAAACTCATATCCTGCTCCACCTATGTACTCCATGGACAGTATAGAAGGCTCACACTGCAGATAGAACAATGACCCAGAGAAAAAGTATGGACACATCTATTTGCTTACCAGGATCACCTATAAAATCCATGGAGTAATACAGGGGGGCTCAATGCCAGTCATTAAGCCCCCCCCCCCCCCCCCCAACAGGTTAGGTTTTCAGGATATTACAGCTTCAGCACAGGTGGCTCAATCAGAGGCTCAAACACTGAGCTTCTGATTGAGCCACCTGTGCTGAAGCAGGGACTGATTGAGCCACCTGTGCTGTAGCAGGGATATCCTGAAAACCTGACCAGTTGAGGACTGGAGTTGGACTCTAGTCACTTATTTGAGCCGTTACGTGGTGAGAACATATCCCAACCTCGCTCCATGAAACAATCTTTATCCAATACCAGTTACTTTACCCCCCAAACATCTCAAAATGCATGCCCAATAACTGATGAAGTGCATCTATCGTGGAAGATTTGCTTTTAGGAAGGAAACAACCAAACGATAATGTGTTACGCTGGAAAAGATGCTCTCAGCTTTGTGTACCCACATTATTTCGGCGTTAAAGATATTTAATAGGTCACATTGCATACTATTGAAAGCCGCTGCATGTTTCAATTACAGGAAGTACAACATGGGTGGGGAACAGGGGGGGTGGGGGGAAGCGGGGGGAGTGTGTTTTGAATTCTCAAGGTGTATCGACAGGAGGGGTTAGTGATTGCCATGCCGGGAGACCGCACAAGGCCTCTATAACACATGCCTTATCTTCCAGCGACGCGTCGTCATGGCGGGGTCACGTGACATCACATTGCCATGGTAACGTGACATCACGCGACACCCGCGCGTCATTTGACGCCGGGGCAGAGCAGGGGGGGGCGCGAGTCGCAGAGGAGAGCAGGAAGGGGTGTGCACGGGATAAAGTTTGCACACCCCTGCTTTAAACACACAATTACATCACAGAAAGGGGAGGAAGTAAAACTGCATAAATAGTGAAACAATGCAAATGCCATTTGTGGTTTGCTTAAAAATGCAGCAATCACCGAAATGTAACCACTCAAACATGTTACCATAAGCTCACTTTCGCACACAGAGGGACTGCATCTTTTAAGTTGTTACACCTTGACACAGGACCACACATAGAACAAAGTAAGGACCATTTGGATTTAGACGTGTTTGAGAAACTAGCAAAATACTGCATACCAAGGGCTTCCAAACTGGGCTTGATCTGAGTTCTGTAGTGATCTTCTTGAACCTCTTGTAAACAAAGTATCTACGAAAATAAAAAGGATCCCAAAGCAAGTTTTATAGAAGTATAACAATTACATAGAATCAATTTTAAAAATATATAAAATAATGCAGATATTGGAGGGAACACTCAAATTAATTAAATGCAAATCCATAGTGAGGGGGCCCAACCTAATGTCTTCAAGGCGACAAGGAGGGGGTGACACCTTCCTGATACAATAAGTAAGCACAAAGCCCAAAGACAATGCACACTCAAATATGAGAAATAGAATTATGCTGAATACAAAAAACATATCTACAGACCGGATTTAGAGACCCCTCCCCAGAGAAGACATGACACAAGCATTCATAAAGCTGCTTAACTGCTGATCTAGTGCTGGTTATTATGGGTAAGAGGGGCTAGGGAATGGACTATATAATGCAACATTTTATATACACTGTACGTAGGGTGCAACAACATTTGTCTGAGGTCTGTGCCATTAACTATACTGTGAATAAGCATTCATCTGAAATGCAAGTGCAAGGTCAACATAATACATTTGAGGAGGAGAAGGAGAAGCTAAAACCAGGATTGGAAAGATGTGTTTACCAGCGACTTGAAAGGCGGATTCATGGATTGATCTGTGCTCCTCCCTACTGCCCCTTTCCCTGACTGTGCCATTACGCATCAGCCCACAATGTAAATAGAAGGGGGACTCGCAGACAGAAGGTGCAGCCAGGTAAAGCACAGGTACACCTTTCACTTCCCATTCGCAGCCACACTGGGATGAGTAATTAAAAGATCATGTCATGCAGGTACCCTGCAGCTGGGATCACTTCCCCCACTCCAGTGAAATGTTAATATATTGTTCCAGTTCTGCTGAGAAACACCCAAGGAAACCAGATCGATAAGTCCGGGCGGTTTCCAAGTAGCTGGATAAGTCTAGAATAGTGGACGCAATTTAATTCCGCTCACATTTTTTGATCTCCGATGACTAGTCAATGCATTTCCAAACTAGTTTACTCTACCACCTCAACAGGGAAGACGTTTTGTGCATCTGCTCCATTTGAAGTGATGTGTTCTACCGTATTTTCCCCACACTTCAGCTCTCGACCTTAAAGAGACACCCTGACAAAGCAATGTCAAGGAAGCCCTAGGTAAACATTTCTACAATATACTAATCTAAGATCTGCAGAGAGACTCTAAAAAGGCCACCACAGCTCAGGACTTGACTTTTTTTTAAATAATTGGCATATTCTTCGTAAATCTCCCCCTTTGTTAATTTTAATATGACGAACAATATGAACATTTAATAAATCAAGAAGTCTCCAGTTATGGGTTCTTCATCACAAACAACATTGTAACAGTCGCATTGCCAAGTTTCTTTCTTACCCTGAGGCTCAATGACCCATAGAGTATATTGGTAAAAATGATATTTTGCAATACCATTTTATCACGACTGAGAGTTATAGTTTGTAATGTGAGGTCGTTTAAAAGGGATACTTTCTAATGGCTACACAGGACTAATCTCCCTGGTAAGAGTGCAGGATGTGCCAGAAGAAATGCATACTGCTAAATGAGCAGGGGATATTTCAGCATGAAACAGATATAATATTCTCCTCCTGTACAGAACAATTTAACTTACATCAGCATCCAGCTGCTTCAGCTCTTGGAGAATATTGGTGAGCCTGTAACTCCAGAACAAGAGTGGTCGTCTGCAGTGCTTGTACAGGTGACAGTTGTCCTCCAGCAAGTCTTGGGAGAGGATATTATAGGACATTACTGTAAAGTCAAAGTTCTCAGGCGCATGTGTGTTTGCATGTTGGTTCTCTCGGTTTACAAGAACCTTTGACATTTCTGAGAAATCATGGCCGAAGTCTTCCCATCTTCTCTTTATTTTCCCTGTAGAGACAGAGCAGTTCGGTATCTTGCCAACCTCATTCTATGACACATACTAGTCACATAAAAACCTAGATACTGATGGCATCTAAATACGATCGACTCTCGTTACCTTAAAGGGGGGAAAAAAAAAAAAGTGTCTGCCTTTCTCTTCCAAGCCTGTTCCTGTCTCCAAAAACTTTAATTACTCTGCGGGTAACAAGATTCTATTTATTTCAAACTTTTTCTAACGCGCTACTCACCAGGAAACTTCAGTACTAGTAATAATAAAGTCCCCTAATTTCACCTCTCAACGATGGAGACTTCCCAAAACAGCAAAGACAAAGCGCATTTGATGATAAATATTCCTACAAAATACTTATGTATAAACAGTGCATGGCTCAGTGTAAATTGCCAAACAGTATAAAGGAGTTCACCGGACATCTCACCGAGAGCAGTGGTTGCCGGCTTCTTATGCAGAACTATCCAAAATGTCATCAATGCGGTGTATTCCTTCCTAGAACACGCTGTACTTTTGAATTATCTATAGATGATGGATCATTATAGACTATCCAAACTCCTCCTGACTTCCACTGCGCATGTCTAAATATATGTAGTGCCAACTCCTACTGCCCACTATCAAACAGGTAGGCAGATGAGGGCTCCTTTTCAGACAGTCCTTCCCTATTGCTATTTAGGAGTACTTTGTAGAAGTGAAAACGTCAATATTTCGGGTCTCAAATTAAGTTGAGGACTTTATATTGTCAAATTAAGTGGAGCTTTAGTCTGCTGAGCATTTATTTATACCATGGGCGCTTTATATTACAGCACGTTCATTATCTGCTTGTAGGTCTCAAATATATAGAAATATCTTGCTTTGTGTAGAACGAGTGGATCAATTCCAAACGTGAAATCTTGGCCTCAAGCATGATAACCCAACACAGAGGTGCGCAAACTGTGGGGAGTGGGGGGGATTATCCATAGTTTCCCAAAGGCACTTAAATTAAGTGCCAGGGAAGCGGCGAAGACCTCTGCAAACTTCACTTACCTTGGTTCAGGCGGCTTCTGGAGACGTGACATCACATCATGACGCCCAGAACCAAGGTAAAGGGGGAGCACGAAGAGAGGGGGACAGCCGGCAAGGGGGCACATGAGAAAAAGATTGCACTCCCCTGACCCAACACACCCAACATTTAGATTGTAGCACATGAGAAAGATGTTGCAGCATCATCCAATGATGAATAAAGGAAAACTCAAACCCCAGCAGTCTACTCACCCCTGGTGCTTGCTTTCACTCCGTCATGGTCTGGGATGGGAAAATCTGAAGCTTCATGGAGTGGCGGGACCCTAAAATCATTAGTAGGACTGTATGATCTATTTGGTGATGGCTTGCGTCCCAATACGTCTTCCTCTGTACACTTCATACGTTTAGGCATCGGTTCTTCTCCTTTAGATGACATATTGACATTAGAAAAGTGAACCCAAGATGACGGAGGGGCGTTCCAAGGATTGCAGGGTGGTCCTTGATATCTAGTCCTACTAGGTCCACAGAAATGATGTGGTCTCCAGATTACTGGAGGATGCCAACTGTTGAAATGTGGATAGGGAGGCCAGGGTTGTTGTCCTGCCCACCATGGGCATCCAAACATGTGCCTACTCCTATAAAATGATGGGGGGTATTCTGCATGGGCAACCCAAGTCCTACCCAAGTTTTGTAGATGTCGAGGTAACATGGGGCACGCTGCAAAGGACAATAATTACAATTACTTTTTTAATATTTGACCAGAACGTTCATGAAGTTTGTAAATATAAACGCATAACATGTTCATACAGTATAACGTATCCTTGTATTATCAACATACTATAAAACTGTGCCCAGGACATACTTGAAAACGAGAAGTAACTCAATGTATTATTAAAACATTTAATAAATAAAATAATTGAAACTTACAAAAGCGTGCAACACTAAATCATAAAAGAAAGTGAATTGTTTATCAACAAAAATGATATAACTTGTACTGTACTTATTTGTTCTTTATTCGAGTACAAAATATAATTTAAAGCTTACATAAAAAAGGGAGTTAATCTTACAAATAATCTAAAAACACGATAAAGGAAAAACGTAAGGACTACTATTTTACTGCACTCATTGTTATGCAGTAATTAAGGTAACTTGTACATTGTGTACACACACACACACACACACACACTCTTTTCTCTTATGTCATGCCCCCCAGAGAGTGCCAGAACCCCATGACATAGTAGCCGTGTCCCAGAGCACTCAAAGCTCAAGAGTGGAACACTGGACTCTTCAGCTTGCGGCTGGAGACCTCCATTCAGAAGGAAACTTACTTTTAAAGATTAAAATATATGGCGCAAATGATGTTTGTCTGCTCTTCTACTAAGACAGAATTATGTTGAAGTCTTCAATAAAATATATATTTTTATGGTATAGGATGGAAGCAGGGGGTCTCTGGAGCTCCCCATTACTTTCAGCTCCAGGGACCACCTGCTTCCAGAGACACTTACCTCCAAAGAGGGTGCCGGTATCTCGGCGAAGTTTAAACTGCTCGGTCACGCGGACCAATAGGAAGTCGCAAGGGATGAAGTTACGGCTTCCTATTGGGCAAAGTGACGCGGGACATTAAAACACTGCTATTTCTCACACTATTTCCCAGGCTGCAGATACACCGGCAGGTATGTCTAGAAGCATGGGGTCACCGGAGCTGAAATTAATGGGGTTCAGCTCCAGAGATCCCCTGCTTCAAATAAAAAAAAAAATATATATATATAAATATATATATATGTATGTATATGTGTGTGTTTAAAAGCTGTGTGAACGGTGATACATCAGCTTAAATGTGCTCCATGTGAATGGATAATGCAGGCAAAAAGGGGACACGTGTGCTCATTTGCATGTCATTTCCCAAAAATACACACACACACACACACAAACAATGCAACTAGTAGTGCTGCTTTTTAACATTTTGAAGGCACCACCAGTCCCTGACACAAAGAGCTTGTAATTTAATTTGTCAAGTTGCAGAAGGAAAGCAGAAACTGGAAATCAAACTGGGCTTAAAAAGGCAATGACATTACCACCAAGCTACACCTTCGGCCCTTAGATGCTGAAAATGACATGATAACCTCCTGGCACATTGTTTTCTTATCAAGGACCTTTGTAAAACTAGCCGAAGTGCACTGGTGGGGTTACAGGACCTCTCCATATAGCACAGGATGCATGATGGCTTGTCACTGTGCTACACTGGTGTCCCCTGCACTCCAAACGTTGGACACTGTGGTCTGATATAGGTTTCCTATTCGATGTGTGTGCGCGCTCTGTAACTTCACCCATTACCCTGCTATGAACATCGCCAGTGGGAGCCTCCGCTTTACCAAGAGCCCCAGATACTACACGTTTCTCAATTTTAGGATTCCTTTGCAATGAAGACTTTTTACTAATGGTTGCCCCCATTAAAACCGTATGCGGCAAATGAGATGCGCAAGGGGGCGAGTGCTAAAAAGAGTAAGATGCCACGCTCACAATAGGGGGCGAGTTCAGAGCTCCGCATTAAAAAGAACGTCTACAATAATACTTTTTCACCCCCACATTTTCCTGTCGCCAACCTCAAATTCTGGTCAGGAACATGCGGCAAAACCAGGGCTGGCTAAATGTTACCCTGTGCTCACATTACCTCACTTTGTTTCATCTGTAGGCAACTTAAGGCAATAGGGAAAGGCATTTCCTGTTATTACGTATAGAACACATGGTGCAATACTGAATATCATTCAAAACCCAGGTGGTTGATTTAAAGAAGATTAAAGAAGTATAGCAAGTTACCACAAACGGATGCAATAAATAACGAGGTCACTGTTCAGAAGAGCTTACAAATCTAAAAGGAACCAATGCTTTGCAAACAGATACATGGTGCCAGTGTCAGCACTGACAAATTAGCATGACATTTATAATAATAATAAAAAAAATACATATAATAGTCCACGTTTTTTTTCTCCACCTTTTATCGTGCACTTAAAAAAAAAAATAGACACACACACACACACACACACACCCAACCCACCAAAAACCCACACCACAACACACACACACAACACACACAAAATGAATAAAAAACTGTCATTATTATTACTAAGAGAGCAGGTGCCCAGCGTTTCAAGGGTACAGACAGCCCCTTCCTCAGGTGGCATTTTGTGTGTATCCTCTGAACATCATGCACCTGGCCTCTGGTTTAGAATAATAATAAATGGTCTTAAGACCCTTTTTTCATTCATAGGCTAGTGTGCGTTTAACCTCATGGTTTTGGATTACTAGATTCATATCAGTGGCAGGCTAGTGTGCGTTTAACCTCATGGTTTTGGATTACTAGATTCATATCAGTGGCAGGTTAAAGGGGGTCCCCTCACTGGGGAAGGGCTCCCCATCTATAGTTTGTTAGAGACACTTTTTTTGTATCCGGTGTGCAAGGCAAGTGTCGGTTCTTTTGGAAATGGGCTGCGGTGGAAGAAGTACATGCGAAGAGATAATGAGGAAACGCAGGACTGCCGACCTGCGGACGCGGTATTTTTATTTGCTGTGCATGAGCATGAAACCTATACATTCTTCTTTAAAAATGTTTTGGAAAACATATAGTAATAAGCAAGATTAGGAAATCCAGCGCTGTGATTGCACATGCCTTGTTTCAACTCTTTTGGTGCTGGGAAGTCCTGCAGCTCATTTTACGGCTGGCCCTTCAGTCACCAAAGGTGTTAAATTGGTGTGCGGATATCAGAATCAGCCTGCCCTCACCCCAGCACATACCTGCCCCCTCACCCTCCACTGACCTCCTTCACATGCCGTAGTCGCCTCACCCAGCACTTCCTCCCTTCTCTCAACAGCTTCTTCTTCCCCGTAGGCTTCGCTTCTTCACGCGCCCCCACCTCGCCCCCAGGCACTTACCTGCCTCTCACACTGCCTGCTGCCCCCCCCCTCACCCCATCACTTACCTGCCTCTCACACTGCCTGCTGCCCCCCCTCACCTCAGCACTTACCTACCTCATACACAATATATAAACAAAGAAAATGTAACCTAGTAAGGGCACTCAATCATAACCTGATTCTCTGATCAGTGCTGAGCTATTGCAGCCTGTTCTCTAAAGAAGGTTTGTAAATCCTGTATCGGGGACCCTTGTCAGGTCTGCCTAATTGTGACCCTCTACAGTACAATCACTGTTAAATTCACACCATTAGGTATGATTAATAGCCAGTATACAAGCAATACAGATGATATAACTGGTGTATTAAAGTGAATATTCACACTCCAGTGTAAATAGCCGCTTGGCTATTCACATTGGAGTGAAAATAAAATAACGAAATGACAAATAAAAAATCACCCGAGCCGTGAATTGAACGTGAATCACTCAGTTCCTGGGCAGCAGCGACACCGCTCAGCTATAGTACATAGCTTATTTTTCTACTAATTTATTCACTAAAAGGTATCACCAGAAATTGCTGCTGTTTAAGTGAATAAAGGGGTTTAATTGCCTACAGTTAGACAAAACACTCCCCGAGCAGTCCAAGGTTACCATGGCAACCCAGAGAAGAAAACATGTTTTCTTTTAAATACAATTGCTCAGAGAGCAAAATACTATCATTGAATGGAAATAAAATAATGAAATAAAAAAAACATCTGACCAGTTCATGGGCACCAGTGATACCGCTCAGCTATAATACCCGGCTTATTTTTCTACTATGTTTATTCAGTAAACAGTCTAAAAGCACCACGGCAATCTAGAGAAAACAACATGATTTTTTTTAAATACAATAGATCAGAGGACAAAATACTATCTTGGAGTTAAACCTGCTTGGTTCCCTGATGTCACTTATTGTCCCGCATGTTTAGCCGTCTTCCCTGTGCTGAAGAAGATTTTATTCCAATGTATTTGAATGGAGCTGAACTGGACTCAATCACAGGCAAGGCCTCTTCCAATCTATTCATGTTGAGGGGACGGCACCTTTTCTGAATTTTTTTTTATACCAACTTATACGTTATATAGTTTGTGTATATATCGTGCTATTTTTCAGAATATCAAGCGAACTCAAACCAAAAGGGACCTGTTTGTAAATCTTCCGCCAGTTTTACCACGACCAGACTGCGAGGGAAAAATTAACAAGTACAGTTACATTTTTGTAACTGCTACTTAGCAACTGCTGCCCATGAACTGAGTGATCCAGGTTCAATCCCTGGGTCGGATGATTTTTTTTTTTTTTCCCGTTATTTTATTTTCTCTCCAGTGTGAATATCCACTGCCCTCATACACTGCCTGCTGCCCCCTCACCCCAGCACTTACCTGCCTCTCACTTACCTGCCTCTCATACACTGCCTGCTTCCCCCCCTCACCCCAGCACTTACCTGCCTCTCATACACTGCCTGCTGCTGCCCTCTGTACACATGGGACACACACAAGAGCAGCACTTCCCATTGCTAGCACAGCCAGGGCGGAAGGAAGGGAATGTAAGCCTGCACACGATTGGTCAGCTAGCGCTCCCTCCTGGTTGGCCCAAGTTATTTGTATGGCAGTGTGTTCTATCATTAACCCTTTAATGTGGGGGCATCATTGTGACTCCCAGCTCTCTGCTCTCTCAGTGCAGTGACACTGCTGTACTTGCCTTAGATCCGTGGGGTTCAACCTAACTGCAGTACCCTTAAAAAAGATTATTCACTCACATTTTACTTTGTTTTCCTATGTGACCTAAAATATTACTGCAGCAGAAGGATGTAGGAGGATGCACACAAACCTTCTAAGTACTGAAGCAAAAAAAACATATCAGAAAGAATGAAGGGGTCATCAACAGTCTCACAATTAAAGCGCTCACATTTTAATCTGGTCTGTAACGGTTACATACGCCTATAACCTTATCTTAACTGTTCATGCGATGTCTTCAAAGATCATTTATAACCCCTGTTCATGTAATGTATCCATGTATTGTCATCATAACTCTGTGCCGAGGACACACTTGAAAATGAGCGTTAGCTCAATGTATTACTTCCTGGTAAAACATTTTTATAAATAAATAATCAAAAAGTAAAATACCCATCATTACTTACAGGCTGAAAACCTCAGAGAGGAAGGAATTGAATACACGAGAGATAAGGCGAAGTCCCCGCTAGCGCTGATCGGGCGGCGCTTGCATCGGGGAATTACATATATAGATACAGTATATGTAAGTCCCCGCGACACTCGTGCACACACGCTCAGCCGCGATCGGCGCTTACCAAAACAAAAAAACAATACTTACCCGCGCGCTCAGCTGGCCCGCAATGCCCTCTCCCCCCCTACCCCGCGCGTACAAGCCAGACACCCGGCGCTCATGCTTGGAGCGCTCTCCAAGTATGAGCGCGCTCAGCGCAAGCGGGGACTTAGCCTAAGATTGCACACATTTCTAATAAATAAGACATTAAAAAAGGAGAATTTATATTACAAAGAAGGTTCTTACAATGAAAATCTTCATACAATTTATGTGTAAGCAGCGATATAAATGAACAAAGCTGCACATTTAGCCCGACCTTTGAAGTCAACATTTACAGATGGGAACAAATTCATGTAAACATAAAAAGATGTAATAAGAAAAATGGAATGAAAGAGAGGGAGAGGGGGAGAGAGAAAGGGAGGGAGAGGGGGAGAGAGAAAGGGAGGGAGAGGGGGAGAGGAGGAGAGAGAAAGAGAGGGAGAGGGGGAGAGAGAGGGGGAGAGAGAAAGGGAGGGAGAGAATCACATGGCTGAAAGTGACAGGCCCCGTGTGACAAACGTCATTATGATGCATCTTCAGGACGCTGGAGACAGGAGATGTCACTAATGCATAGTCAGTGATGAGGTGTATGGACCATAACACAACTTGGTAACGCATTGCTATTTTTCAGTAAGCATGTCCATGAACCCCGTGTTATGACACTAAGGCCGCGCCTATAGTGCTGTCGATGGCGACATGACGGGTGACGTCATCCGTCGCCGTAGGCGAAAGTTATATTTCGCCGGGCGTTGTCGTCGCGTGTTTCTGTCCATTTGATTGGTTCAAGGGCCGTCACATGAGGCGACAGCCCTTGAAAAAGCAAATTTTGCCGGCTACCAGATTTCGCGACGGCTCCATCGCATTGTTGCCATCGTGCTTAATATAAGCGCACGTGGCGGCAATGCTTTTGTTTTCGGGCGACGTTGCGTCGCCGGCACTATAAGCGCGGCCTAATGAGGATAATCGCATCTGTAGAAAAGGCCTCACGCGTGGGGGCTGGGTTTATACATTTTTACATTATTATAATGTATGTTACAGATGTTGTATCTACAGCACCTCCACCCAAATAGTACACCTGCTCCTGGTCTTACCACCCCATTTATTGCACCTGACAGATGGGGGAAAACACGATCCACCCGTTTGCCATAAATGGTCTTGTAAAATCTCTCTACCAATGAGTTTGACTCTCAATCTCAGTCTTATCAAAACACAGATTAGGCGACGATCGTTAACCCCCCCTAAATCATTTGGTAGTGATTATGGAAGCATTAAAAATGATAATGCATGAGCCAGTCCCGAGCCCGGCCCTTTGACTGTAACAGGGTCTAACAACAGGCTCATTATAAGAATAGTACTTAGCGTTGGCACAAAGTTCAACTCCCTCCTATAGTTCCTGCAAAGATGAGTAATGGTAATCAGCCCAGAAACACCTTTCAGGTTACCAACACAATGCATTGTGGGTCACTGGCTGCAAATGGGTCCAGCAGCACAACACTAGTCATTAGATGTGTTACTTACTTCTCTTGCGTGGTTGCATACTGGGTACGACAACTCCGAACCTGCTCTCTGTCGAGTTACAGCATTGGTGGCATGTCCTTGCTCATTTCATTCAATAGGAAAGCAACCTGTGGAATAAATTGAAAACAAATGGATTAGAGTCCACTGTATAACAGTGGCGACTACCTGAAGTGGAGAAATAATCAATTTGCATTAAATGACAAAATAAACATGTAGGGCTATGGGAGAGGGATTACTTCAAATAATTATACACTTCTAAGGAACCTCTTTAAAAAGGAACAGGGGGGGAAGAGGGGGAGAGAACCAAGGATTTGGCCTCCTAACAACCCTTTCAGTGCCAAAAATGAGTCTGCTATCTACAGCAGTAATGTCATTCAGGCTCCTCTGCCGTTTTTGGGGGACCTAGACATTAATAATATTGGGAAGGGGGATTACCCCTCACCTTCCCCTCCCCATTTTTCACACAAACAGAATGCTCAGATAGGAAGTTGTATTTTGACTTTTTTGGTTGTTTAGGGCTGCATGTTAAAGTTATCCCCTATGTCCTACAATGACAATAATTGGATTACACCATACGCCGCAACTGCCAAGGCCCAAATTGTGTCTCAAACAGGGCTCTTGGGTCAAACACAGAGCACATTTTGGGGGTAATTAAAATGCGATACTGCTGATTGGGGCACCATTGCACGGAAAAAACTTGAATGAGGCGATAATGTGAATGTCTAACAATAAGTAGGGGCGTCATTAGTTTAGTGGGACCCTAAGAAGTTGCTTAATTTACTTTTGTCATTTTGCCGACGCGGGCATTTCACACAACTTCAATCTAGACAGTCTACCTCAGGGATCGGTACTGGGACCCCTGCTTTTTAACTTGTTTATTAATGACCTTGAGGTTGGCATAGAGCAAAGTCTCCATCTTTGCTGATGACACTAAATTATGTAAGGTAGTAGAATCAGAGTAGGATGTAATTTCTCTCCAGAAGGACTTGGAGACTGGAAACTTGGGCATGTAAATGGCAGGTGAGGTTTAATACAGATACATGAAAGGTTATGCATTTGGGAAACAAGAATAAAAAAGTTAATCCACAAATTAAATGGGAATAATTTAGGGTAATCCTTCATGGAGAAGAATTTAGGAGTGCTTGTAGACAGCAGGCTTAGCAATAGTGCCCAATGTCATGTAGTAGCTGTAATGGCAAACAAGATCTTATCTTGCATTAAACGGGCGATGGAAGGGAAGTAAACATAATTATGTCTCTTTACAAAGCATTAGTAAGACGACACCTTGAATATGGAGTACAATTTTGGGCACCACTCCTTAGAATAGACATTATGTAACTAGAGAGAGTGCAGAAATGAGCCACCAAATTAATAAAGGGGATGGGCAATCTGGCTTATGAGGAGAGGCTAGTTAAATTAGATTTATTTACATTATAAAAGAGGTGTCTAAGAGGGGATATGATAACTATATACAAATATATTCAGGGACAGTACAAGGAGCTTTCAAAAGAACTATTCATCCCAAGGGCAGTACAAAGGACTCACGGGCATCCCTTAAGGTTGGAGAAAAGGAGATTTCACAACCAGCAAAGGAAAGGGTTCTTTACAGTAAGGGCAGTAAAAATGTGGAATTCATTACCCATGGAGACTGTGATGGCAGGTACAATAGATTTGTTAAAAAAAGGATGGACATCTTTTTAGAAAGATTAAGTATATCCCTGTATACCTTTCAAGTAAACATGGGAAGGATGTTGATCAAGGGAGTAATCTGATTGCCAATTCTTGGGGTCAGGAAGGATAAGTCCCCTTAAGAGATATCATTGGATGATATGTCACTGGGGTTTTATGTTTGCCTTCCTCTGGATCAATATACTGTAAGTATGGATATAGGTTAAAGTATCTGTGGTCTAAATTTAGCATAGGTTGAACTTGGACGTTTGTCTTTTTTCAACCCCATCTACTATGTTACCATGCAACAGTCTCCTTTTTGGCTTCTTTGACAATGAAGCAAGTTTCTAGTGGCAGTGCCACCCTGAAAGCAGATTACATGTCAGTTAGGCAGTTTGTGTGGCAGGTTTACTGAGAGATGACCCTTACACAGACGGATACATACAAGCGTATGATGATATATACCCCCACACCAACACAGACCCACAACGATTCGAACCTTGATACAAAAACACAGATACAGACAAAATACATACAGTACCCCCACACATGAACACTGAGAATGACGCATACCCCCACACCGAGAATGACGCATACCCCCACACCGAGAATGACGCATACCCCCACACATGAACGCTGTCCTACACAAACAACATACATATCCTCACACTACCCATGGAAGAATAAGAGGACAATAGTCACTAGCCATTGACCTCCATCTCCGCTTAAAGCAAACTGATGTGGAAGAAATGGGTGTCCCTGGTGACAGTGATACTGAAAAACTTGCTTTGATTCACTTTGGGTCAAACACTCCTAAAAGCAGATCTACGCTCTTCTTATTGAGCCTGACTGAACTAAAGAAGCAGCAGCAATTCCAAAGACACAGTGGCCACCGCAAGTTGCCTCCCTCCCCATGTCTACAACTAGATTTTTTTAAATTCACCTTTTGGAGGAAGTTTCAGCAACACAGAAAACGTCACCTTCCTCACATCAAACACGCTGTCTTACTTACAGGAATTTACCCGGTACTTTTAGTCACACCCCTTCCTTTGCCAGCTCAGAAAGACAGCCTGGCAGTAACCAATACATGCTTTTCTCTCATGTTTCCCACCAGTCTAACTCTCCATGTGTTGAATAACTGTGATAATTCAGGAGGTGATCACAGAAATTCAGAATGATTACTTTAAAAGTATACCGGTAGCTAAAAACACAAGATGTAATTAAAAATATTTAAGTAACCAGGTACATGTTTATTTCGTACAATTTGGAGACGCCTTCACGGGTCAGTTTAGCAAAAACCCCCCCCCCCCCTCCCGGGCCTTTGGAATTAGACATTGAAGACTATATTAAAAAAATTAAAAAAAAAACACCCTGAAAAATATCCTAAACAGTGAATTAAAGCGCCCGCACGCACGCACATACATACCCACCTCTTCCTGGGACATTTTTTGAATGCTGCCTAAACTAGGGGATTCAGCAAAGCACCGCCAATAATTTATTAAACCTAGCACTCCTCCAGCTCAGTGAGAAATAACTGCATGTGCTGAAGCAGGAGTCCCCAGTGTTGACCCACAGGATCTTGTGGGTCAGATAAAAGATATTATTTTCAGTGTGAAACGACAACAGCAGTGATCGCGACCAAGATGTCGCTCCGCTCCTACTATAAGCGCACGCGACGGATGCAATACATTTGTTTTGACGCAACGTCGCGTCGACGGGACTATAAGCGCGGCCTTACATGGCAGGTTGCCTTCACGTTACTGCAGATCCAGTTTATTGCAGGTCTAAGGAGTTACACATAAGAACCCCCTCTGGCATTGAAGGGGTTAATAAGCACCAAAAAATAACTGCGCCCGGCCCTATAATGAAACATGTAATGTCCGTTTTCCCTGGCTCTGCGGTCACCCTACTACTAAAGTTCCTTACACTTGTACAAGTATCTTCTGCCTCCTGATTCACCAGTCTTATTTACAGCATCTAGGTTTGTTTAGACATCTGTACCTTGTATGAAAACCACTCAGTCCTGATCAGCAACTGCTCCTCAGGCACCTCCCTTTCATGCAGCTGCAGCATATGCTAATCAATTAGGGCCCTTCCCTAATGAAATAAAGGGAGCCTGGATCCAATCCTGGTGTCAGTGCCTTGTGACCTTTGGCAAGTTACTTTATTGCCCTGTGCCGCAGGCATCCAGAAATAGATTGTGAGCTCTATGGAACAAAGACCTGTGCCTGCCAAAAAAATAATGATATGTACACCGCTGTGTACACGGTCAGCGCTATACAAGAAAAAAACCTATTCTAATTATCTCTAAACATTATTTTGGGAATTATCTGTAGAATAGAGGCAATTTATCCAGCGAACTGGATAAATAAGGGACTTGGCTCAGCCTTCCTCGAACAGGAACAGGTTAAATAAGACTTGTTCAGCCTGGTCCTAAACTGCCAGCCTAACCTTATTATTACAACCCAACCCTAATCTAACCACCCACCCCTTGCCTTAACCCTAGCCAGCACTCTAAAAATCCTAATCTCTGCGAAAATAGTTGACAGCTAAATAAGGGAGAGGGAGGTGGTTATAGAGCCGGCTGCTGGGTAATAAGACACTTTCTACCACTAGACATGACTGGGGAGACTGCGAGAGACCTCCCTTCCCCTTCCACTATTACCAGTCACCCACATAAATACAAACAAATAATGACAGAAACCAGGTCTGGAGGTACAAGACCGCGGCTATTTTATTTAAACATTAAATAATTGGGTAAATGCCAATCCTCGCCAGAGTGCTCGCTGGACGGGTGAAAGGTCCTTGAACCGATGACCCCTAAACCTCAAGCCGGGCCGTTAGCGCCAGTAGGCTCCTGGAAGTCACGTTTAGATGACACTCACCACCCTCCGCCCCGCCAGGCTTTACCAGCACAGAGCCCCGTCTAGCAAGGACAAGCACTTACCCCCCCAAACTGTCGCCGCAACAGAGGCAAGACCGTCAAACTGAACCATAAAGGGGTATCAAAAATGGAGATTCATCTCCCCTCTATCAAGGAACTTCGGTCCTTATTGTCATATCTCTTTGAACAAAGTATATTGAACTTCACACTGGGGTGGGTGGAAATTTGATGGCAGGGAGCAGACTGAGTTTGCACCCCGGCGGCCGGACTTTAAGGCCTCCCCCGCTCCTCGCACACGCCCCCTGACCACGTCACCCCTGCTCCCGCCGGCAGGAAGGAGAGAGGTCAGGGAGGTGAGAAGGGAGCCTGATCCCCTGGTTTTGGCAGCCCATCGCTAAGTGGTGAAGGCTGCTTTATGTTTATGTATGCAGTATCTTTAAAAAGTTGTGGCACTGTGCCAGATTTTAACTCATCACCAGAGAGGTGTTACACAGTTTGGCTAACTCACCTTAGTAATGTCAACCCTCTCACTTTCTATGGGAGTGCTATATGACCTTGTCTGTGTGGCTTTTAAAAAGCATTAGAAAATAAAGCATTTACCAAACATTGGGGCAGAGCTCCAGTCTCTGGATTGTAATCTAGAAAACAAAATAGCAATATGTAAGCTGTAAAAAATAGGAAAATCTTTATAAAACGAATCTTTTAATTAAAAAAAGAAGTGGAATTATGTGTTTGTGAAACAAAAAAAAGTAATTGTACTCTGTGTGTACTTCATTACCCATGGAGACTGTGATGGCAGACACAATAGATGTGTGTATAGTAAAGTAGTAACTGTACTCTGGGTGTATCATAAAGTAGTAACAGTTCTCTGAGTGGATAACAAAGTAGGAATGGTACTCTGGGTGTATTACAAAGTAGTAATGGTACTCTGGGTGTATCACAAAGTAGTAATGGTACTCTGGGTGTAAAACAAAGTAAGAATGGTACTCTGGGTGGATAACAAAGTAGTAACGGTACTCTGGGTGTAAAACAAAGTAGTAACGGTACTCTGGGTGGATAACAAAGTAGGAATGGTACTCTGGGTGTATAACAAAGTAGTAATGGTACTCTGGGTGTAAAACAAAGTAGTAATGGTACTCTGGGTGTAAAACAAAGTAGTAATGGTACTCTGGGTGTATAACAAAGTAGTAATGGTACTCTGGGTGTATAACAAAGTAGTAATGGTACTCTGGGTGTATAACAAAGTAGGAGTGGTACTCTGGGTGTATAACAAAGTAGTAATGGTACTCTGGGTGTATAACAAAGTAGGAGTGGTACTCTGGGTGTATAACAAAGTAGTAATGGTACTCTGGGTGTATAACAAAGTAGGAGTGGTACTCTGGGTGTATAACAAAGTAGTAATGGTACTCTGGGTGTATAACAAAGTAGGAGTGGTACTCTGGGTGTATAACAAAGTAGTAATGGTACTCTGGGTGTATAACAAAGTAGGAGTGGTACTCTGGGTGTATAACAAAGTAGGAGTGGTACTCTGGGTGTATAACAAAGTAGTCACGGTTCTGTATCCCCTAATACCACCACACTGTGATACAGCGCCTTCATCGGACATTAACATGTATGTGGGGTCTCCTGTAAAGAGGGGGGGGGGGGGGCTATACCATCCAGTCCTAGAAAGGGCACTCACACTGAATGTTATTCTCGCGAGATAAACACCAACATGTCTCCGCTCAACCGCAAGCTGCCTGCACGAATCAGGGCAACGGGTGACCCAACCAATCACAAAGGCTCACACATGCCGGGCGGAAGTGTGCAGCGGCGGCTGTCTGCACAGCGTCTCGCCTCTATGGTCGCATCAGCCTGTGCGCTTCCGCCCGTGTCCCGGAAGTCTGGAGAGAGATGTGATGTATGAGTGAGTATGTGTGGGTTGTGTGGGCTGAGCGGTCAGGTGTATGTGACAAGCCAGGGGTGCGTCCGATGTGACAGCTGTCATTGCTCTGTGTCATGTGACAATACAATAATATAGATGCACAGTCTCTCTGGCAGTATGTAGTGGGATATATGTATAAGTACTACAAATAATATATGACCCGCATAATAATAAGTCGGTGCATGTGTGCAGAGTGTGACATTGCTTGTGTTGTGTGTTAGATGCCTGGTATAAATATGAGGCATTTAGGTTTGTGTTAAAGCATATGCAATAAGTGCCTGTAACTGTATGTAGGCGAGAGGTATTTGTGTTTATGTAAGTTATCCCACCCCTTTGCATATCAGTGTGTGTGTGGCAGGGTAACAGTGCATGCTGTTGCAGGGGTGACAGTGCATTACAGGTCAGTCAGTGTGACAGGCGTGGTGTGTAGATGGCAGATGAAGGAGTAGGTGATGCTCTGAAGATCTCACTCTGGGGGTAGCTGGACAGAATGATCTCCCAAAGAGACAGAGGGGACCTTGCCAGGTTTTACACAGTTACTGATCCCAGGAGGCACCAGAAAGGCTTCACCATCTATAAAGTCACTGCCAGGGTAAGTAATGGGAACTGCCTTGGGTGAATAACCTGACAGGTTGAGGCCTGTGAAGTGTTAGAGTATATATCTGGAGTGCACCTCACTCAGAAAACAGTCTTATATAGTGACAATCAATGCCCTGTTAGACAGTGGCAGAGAGATATATCAAGACAGTTTTGGAGCAAAACTGGTACAAAGTGTAGGTAGGTGTTCTGGTAAGTGCGAACGCAAGGGGCCAAGCTTTATGTATGAGGTGTGAAGATCTGCAATGGAGCTACTCGTATACTTGGTTAGGGGAGTGATCCCAAGATAGCACAGAATGCTGCTGATTAGGGTAGAAATAGAGAACAACATCATGTATTAAAGAGCACCTCTGCAGCCACTTATATTTGATATTGTAAGTAATAATCTGCAAAGCCTCATTGCCGTTTCAAACACGGGCCGCCTCAAACACAAATATTGTGGACAATGTGTGAATGCTGTCAAAATAGTGGGCCTGAGAGGGTTAATCACCACACACCTTCTGAACGGTGTCGTTTTTGTTAGCTAAGCAGACAAGTGTTTTTTATTTTTTTGTGAGACTTCATTAAAATGAATTCGTAATGCTTTCTGGTGGACGATCTACAAGGTATCTCCATGCATCCTTAATACTGCATTTTAGTAATGAGTATCACAGAGTGTCAGTGTTGCTTATTTGAGGCCTTGTTCTTGACATGCCATTTGAAATTGCTTGATTTCGGAGTACATGCATGAAAAACTGCTCTCTAATGTCTCTCTTTTATAATGCACAGCTGCCTTCTTTTGGGTACCCCCCCTGTCCAGTGTAAGCTACTTTTATGTGATCTGAAGTCGATCCATTTAGATAGCAGACCATAAACCAAAGTGAGCCTGTGCCCAACTGAGTTCCTATTTATCCGTTAAAGTATTGATGTTGAGGGGGAGGGGAGTTGTACTACATAATGATACAGTGTAAAATATTAAAATGAAACAAGCAAGTGGTTGGGGAGAGTTTGATATTTAAAGATACAAGGTTAGTACCGGACCCCAGCCAACTGGTATGAAATTAGCTCTGTGACACTGGTGGGTACTGGCATCAATGTAACATGCGATATACCACTCACCTGTTACCGTCCTAGTATGATGGATATATATATATATATATATATATATATATATA
>WSYH01005225.1:35560-46194 GCA_036426205.1 Ascaphus truei | reverse complement strand
GCACTACATCCAGCAGCGAGGGGGGGAGGGGAGGGGAGATGTGCCGCCGGGTGGGGGGGGAGGGGAAGGGCGGCGCCGGGGAAATGTGCCACCAGCGGGAGGGGGACGGGGACATGTATTCAATATTACATTCCCCGAGTAAAGCCGGGTACAAAAGCTAGTATTGCATAAAGCACATAATGTAGCAAGTATGAGTATAAACGTATCCGTATAAATCAATTGAATACCATCTTGAGTAGATCACACATAAATCCTAAACAAATATATTTGAAACTTAAAGGTGGAGAATACATATACATGTGAAACATATAGCCCATAATGTGTGTATATAGGGAATATGATGTATACATAAGAGGCACATATACCTAGAATTGAACCCAAAAGAACCCCTGCTCAATCCGAAACAGATACCTAAATCCAATGCTCACACGTAGAATGTCCATAGACATTAAATTATAAAAATGTATCATCTCCCAATCAATGTTGATACCGTTCGGATACAGAGGGTCAAGGGTGAATATCCGGAACATCTCTCGCCTGTTAAGTATGCCCTGCCTATCACCTCCTCTGGGGCGAGCCTGAACATGCTCAACACCCGAGAAAGAAAAGTTCTGAATACCCCCCCAGGACACTCTGTAAAATGTCTGGAGACCAGATGTAAGAGAGCTCCCTCTTTGGTTGCTCTGACATGTTCCATGATCCTCTTCTTTGTATTGTATGTCTTTATTTATATAGCCCAGATATTAGAGAGGAGTGCTGCACACCTCAAAAGAAAAAAAGATATAATTACCGGTACTCCAATGTAAGAACGACAGCCTGCAGTCAGTCCTGGGTACATGGAAGAAGGAACAGAGGGCACAACGGATTTTTGCAAAAGAAAACTCATGTATTGAGCCTACACACAATGTTTCGACCGTGAAGGTCTTTCTCAAGTGACAATGGCTTAAACAAAATATATCCTATCAACATTTATATAGTGCCCCAAACCCCCATAGTGCAACCTGTCTAATCCGTGTAGATATAGTTCATGTGCATGATCAGTCCCGTGACCTAAAGTTCAGTGTGCATACTTGAGTGGGTAATGCCCAACAGCTGAAAATACTTCTGTAGAAATCGTGTACTCCCTCTTCCTGGTTCTTCTGTTTAGTCGCCATCTTTATGACGTCATCATTCCGGGTCTTTACTTCCTGGAACGCAGAGTCATCATGCGTTCCATATGCGCACATGCGCAGTAGTTGGACGCTCGATCTGTATCCCTCATGCGTGATTTCATGTTTTCAGTAGCTGGAACGCAAATCATCATGCGTTTCAAACGCGCACATGCGCAGTAGGTTTCAGCTCGTCCTCCTTCAACTTGAGATCCTTCAAATAGTAATCCTGCATGTGGAGTGGATGGGTTGATCTTCATTTATTCTTCTTTAAAGGTCCTTCCGTGTGTCATTTACTTCTGTTGTTCAGTAGAGGGAGGTATCTTCAATTTTGAAAATCCACGATATTATAAGAGAGGAAAAATAAGGTGATGGATCAGCACAACACTGCATAAACAAGCTGTTAATACACTGTTTTACCATGAAAAGTGATAAACATTAAACATTAAAAGAAAGGTTGGTTTTGTCAATTTTTAAGACAACAATGTTCCAGCGACATACTGACCTGACAGTTTTACTATTTATCCAATACAGCAGGCAGTGGCAGCAACCTAAGGAAAAGTGTTTTTATCTTTCCTCAATATAACATCCTAATGATAAAAAATCGTTTAATCCATTAGGGAATACCGTATCCAATGTGTGAATCCAAAATGATTCACGTTGCAATAACAAGACATCCTTCTCCAATCCTGCCCTCGCTTTTTTAATGTGCTCAATGCCCATTAATTTAAGTGATGAAATGGGATGAGTAAATTCAGAGCAATGTCTAATAAGAGCTGTGTCTTCCGCACGATTGTTTATTTTGCTCTTGTGCTCAATAAATCTAGTTTTGAGCATCCGGTTACTCTTACCAATATAGCACAGTCCACAAGGACATTTGATCATATACACTATATTTGTGGTGGTACAGGTAATACGTTCTTTTATAGTGAACAGTTTGCCACTTCTGGGATGGTAAAATTTGTCTCCAGTATTTAAACTGTTGCAAATGCTGCATCCATAGCACTTGTAACAGCCCGCTTTTGGTGAACTAAGGAAGTGTGGAGTGATATAATGTTTCTCATTGTCAGCTTTGATAAGAATGTCCTTAAGGTTTTCCCCACGTTTATAAGCAAAACGTGGGAAATCCTTACAGACATCTCTAAGTGTATCATCAGTCTGTAATACTTTCCAGTGCCTTCTAAGTGTTTGTTCAATGAAACCACTGGCTGTTGTAAATTTGCTTATAAATGTAAGACGATCACTTTTAGAGTTAGTTTGTGGGATTTTATTAAAAGCTGTAACAACTTCAGACCTGTTATGTCCTCTCTCAACAAATCTATCTTCAATTTCCTTAAGAGTGTCCTCCAATTTAGTGGGCCTATCTATTATGCGTGCAGCTCTAATTTTTTGGGAGAATGGTAACATTAGCTTTAGTCGTTCTGGATGAAAACTGGACGCAGTAAAGGTGTGTTCTATCTTGGGCTTCCTATACAGGTCACTATGAAGTATTCCATCCTCATAGGTTAGAAGCACATCCAGATATGAAATCTGTTTAGTGCTCCAGTTTTTTGTGAATCTCACTGTAGTGTTCAACCCATACTAGATAATCAAAGAAATTGATAAGTTCTTCCTCTGTACCCCTCCAAAGGAATAGCAAATCTCGATTATATCGCAGTAGAAAGCATCTACTATCTATTATTATGCTCAGTGGGATAAATGTATTTCTCCTCAAAGTCTGTCATATACAAATTAGCGTAAGAAGGGGCCACATTGCTGCCCATGGTCGTTCCTGCTGTTTGTAAATAAAAGGTTTGTTCGAACTTAAAATAATTTTTATATAGAACAAAATGCAGGAGGAGCATAATGTAATCCACGGGTGGATTTTTGTTGTGAAAATTTGTTAATTTTTGTCTAATGACATTTAAGCCATTATCATGCGGGATTATGGTGTACAAGTTAGTTACATCCATGGTTACCATGGTGATGATTTTACCATTCAAGGGCACTGAACGTATTTTTTTGAGAAAATCAAAAGTGTCCTTTATGTATGATTTACTATTAATGACCATGGGTTGGAGAAAGGTGTCAATAAAATCGCTAAAGGTTGTGTGATTGAAGATGTAGCTGATATTTGGGCCTGCCTGGGGGTTCTGCAAACATTTTATGGATTTTAGCGTAAGTAAGGACTGGACGCCTGATTTTTCATAGTTAAAAAATTAACTATCTCCTCATTGATCCATAAATTTAGTCCCAATTGCAATATGCCTTAATTTCAGTTTGATATCTTAAAGTGGATCCAGTCCATTTGATAGCATTCCTGATTCTCCACTGCCTCATGACTTCTTTTGTACACACCTATATCCTGCACTACAAGCGCTCTCCTTATCCGCTCTTTTCAAAATAATGTCATTATTTTCTCTAAGTTTTTTAAGAGCCTCCTTTTGAGCAATTGTTAGATTGTAGTTTGTGTAATGGTGTCTTTTGAAATATTGGTGGACATCATGTTTAACAAGGCGCATAAAAACGTTCACACCTGTGTTTTTAAAGGGTGCCAATAAACCTTGATTTTAATTTACATTTTGGGTTTACCTGATCTTGCTGCTGCCACTGCTAGTCCTGCTGATCTGTGGGTTTAGAAAAGAAAGACTTTAAATTTAAATTCCTTTCAAGTTTGAATAACTCAACCTCTACTTCAAAGGGATCTGGTCTAGTGGTGGGGACAAATGAGGGACCTTTGGATAAAACACAGATATCCATTTCTGTTAGTTCATGAGAAGACAAATTGATAATCAGATTATTTATCCCTCTGAGCATTATAATAGGATGCTATTCTACTGCAGATATATCGACGATTTGCTATTTCTTTGGGAGGGTACAGAGGAAGAACTTATCAATTTCTTTGATTATCTAGATGGGTTTAAACACTACAGTGAGATTCACAAAAAACTGGAGCACTAAACAGATTTCATATCTGGATGTGCTTCTAACCTATGAGGATGGAATACTTCATAGTGACCTGTATAGGAAGCCCACAGATAAGAACAGCACCTTACATGCTTCCAGTTTTCATCCAGAACGACTAAAGCTAATGTTACCATTCTCCCAAAAAATTAGAGCTGCACGCATAATAGATAGGCCCACTAAATTGGAGGACACTCTTAAGGAAATTGAAGATATGATTGTGAGAGAGGACATAACAGGTCTGAAGTTGTTACAGCTTTTAATAAAATCCCACAAACTAACTCTAAAAGTGTCGTCTTACATTTATAAGCAAATTTACAACAGCCGTGGTTTCATTAAAAACACTTAGAAAGCTCTGGAAAGTATTACAGACTGATGACACTTAGAGAGTCTGTAAGGATTTCCACGTTTTGCTTATAAACGTGGGGAAAACCTTAAGGACATCTTATCAAAGATGACAATGAGAACATATATTCACTCACACTTCCTTAGTTCACCAAAAGGGGCTGTTACAAGTGCTATGTGCAGCATTTGCAACAGTTTTAAAATATGGAGACAAATTTACCACCCAGAAGTGGCAACTGTTCACTATAAAAGAACGTATACCTGTACCACCACAAATATAGTGTAATGATCAAATGTCCTTGTGGACGTGCTATATTGGTAAGAGTAACCGGATGCTCAAAACTAGATTTATTGAGCACAAGAGCAAAAATAAACAATCGTGCGGAAGACACAGCTTATTAGACATTGCTCTGAATTTAATCATCCCATTTCATCACTAAATTAATGGGCATTGAGCACATTAAAAAGCGAGGGCAGGATTGGAGAAGGATGTCTTATTATTGCAACGTGATCATTTGGATTACACATTGGATACCGGTATTCCCTAATGGATTAAACGATTTTTTATCATAGGATGTTATATTGAGGAAAGATTAAAAACACTTTTCCTTAGGTTACTGCCACTGCCTGCTGTATTGGATAAATAGTAAAACTGTCAGGTCAGTTGTCGCTGGAACATTGTTGTTCTTAAAAATTGACAAAACCAACCTTCTTTTAATGTTTAATGTTTATCACTTTTCATGGTAAAACAGTGTATTAACAGCGTTATGCAGTGTTGCTGATCCATCACCTTATTTTTCCTCTCTTATAATATGTGGATTTTCAAAATTGAAGATACCTCCCTCTACTGAACAAACAGAAGTAAATGACACACGGAAGGACCTTTAAAGAAGAATAACTGAAGATAACCCATCCACTCAACACATGCAGGATTACATATTGAAGGATCTCAAGTTGAAGGAGGACGAGCTGAAACTACTGCGCATGTGCGCGTTTGATGAAACGCATGATGATTTGCGTTTCCAGTACTGAAAACATGAAATCACGCATGAGGGATACAGATCGAGGTCCAACTACTGCGCATGTGCGCATATGGAACGCATGATGACTTGCGTTCCAGGAAGTAAAGACCCGAATGATGACGTCAAAGATGGCGACTAAACAGAAGAACCAGGAAGAGGGAGTACCACGATTTCTACAGAAGTATTTCAGCTGTTGGCATTACCCACTCAAGTATGCACACTGAACTTAGGTCACGGGACTGATCATGCACAGAACTATATCTACACGGATTAGCAAGTTGCACTATGGGGGTTGGGGCACATATAAATGTTGATAGGATATATTTTGTTTAAGCCATTGTCACTTGAGAAAGACCTCACGTCGAACAGTTGTGTGTAGGCTCAATAAATGAGTTTTCTTTGCAAAAATCCGTTGTGCCCTTGTCTTCTTCCTTTATTTATATAGGCCATTAATGAATAGCGTTACAGCAGTAAGTAATACACGTGGTAACTTAAATAATAAGAACAGATAATTAAATAACAGATCATGGGAATAAGTGCATCAGACATAAAAGTAACATTAGGAAGAGGAGTCCCTGCCCGAGGAGCTTACAGGTCTATTTGGTTAGGTAGAGAGAACGTACAGAGACAGTAGGAGGGGAGTTCTGGTAAGTGCGTCTGCAGGGGGGCCAAGCATTAGGATCGTGTTCAGAATACACAGTGCATTTCATATGCTTCTTAAGAGGTGGTCTTAAGGTGGTCTTAAAGGTGGATAGAGAGGGGTGCTAGTGGGTAATGAGGGGAAGGGCATTCCGAGGTGCGGGGCAGTCAGTGAGAAAGTTTTTAAGGCGGGAGAGAGCTGTCTTTAGACTTGAACAAAGGGGGTAGAAAGAAGACATCCTTGAGAAGAACGCAAGAGTGGAGGTGCATAACGAGAATTAGGGCTGAGATGTAAGGAGGGGCAGAAGAGTGGTAAGTTTTAAAAGTGAGGAGAAGAATGGCGTGTGAGATGCAGGATTTGATCGGAAAGCCAGGAGAGGGATTTCAGAGGGGAGATGCTGAGACAGATCTCGGAAAGAGTAGAGTGATTCTGGCAGCAGCGTTTAGGATAGATGACAGGTGAGAGGCAGAGGCCGGACAGCAGGAGGTACAGTAATCAAGACGGAGAGAATGAGGGCCTGGTCAGAGTTTTTAGCAGTTCGAGAACAGAGGAAAGGGCGTATCTTTGTATAGTGCGGAGGAAAAAGTGGACAGTGTTAGAAATGTTTTGAATGTGAGGGGCGAATGTGAGAGAGGAGTAGAGGAGTGTGACCCATTAGCAGGTGCTTGGGCTACTGGGTGAATGTTCGTAGTTCCAACAGTAATGTGGAAGGAAGGAGTGGTAGTAGGGCCAGGTTTGGGAGGAAGTATGAGGAGCTCTGTTTTAGCCATGTTGAGTTTGAGGCGGCGGAGAGCCATCCAGGATGATATCGCAGAGAGGACATCAGAAGCTTTGGTTGTACAGCAGGTGTAAGGTCGGGTGTTGAAAGTACATTTGGTGTCGTCAGCATAGAGGTGATAATAAACCCAATTAAACCCTAGTTAAATACAACTAGGGTGTACTTGGTCTGAATAACCACTAGGTGGCACCAAAGTTCCAATAGGAGATAAAATGTAAAGATTGTAAAACCCCACTACATTAAAATGTTATAATTGAGGGTGTTAAAATTAAATATGTATGCTTATTAGTAATAAAATAGTTTACCTATAGTTTTACTAATAAGCATACATAATTAATTTGAACACCCTCAATTTATAACATTTTAATGTAGTGGGGTTTGACAATCTTTACATTTTATCTCCTATTGGAACTTTGGTGCCGCCTAGTGGTTATTCAGACCAAGTACACCCTGGTTGTACTTAGCAGGTAAGAGAGAATAAGGGAATAAGGGAACTGTACTTATTGGTCAAATAAACGTTGGAATTTCTATAAATAGTTGGACCAGCAGCCTTGTGGATACAGAGCCTCTGACCAAGAGATTGACTCTCGAAACGCGTAGGGCTGTATCCACTAAGGCTGCTGAATTACGGAGCAGAGCAGGAGATCCAAAGTCTGATCTGTCAGGCTGTTGGAGACAGCGTATCGGCCCCTAGCCCGGCCCCTGGTTGTTGTAAACGTCGCGAGAACAAGAGTGTGGTGACGTCACGAGCGCACGTGACGCGGAAGCAGGAGTGGAGCAGCGCCAAACCCGGGAGGAGGGTGTCTGGAGCTGAGGCTTTCCCCTCAAGAAGACGGACACTGAGGCTCTCCAGCGGCTGAAACTTGAAGTGGACCTTCTAGATGTGCCTGTACACTACTACGTTTGTAAGTGTTTTTAACCATTTTTTTATATCATAAATAGTACATATTGCACTATGGTCTTGCGCCCTTGTTTTTCTTCTTTTTATCCTTTCGTTTCTTGGACTCCGAGGGTTTGGATCCAACAAGAAGGAGCTGCATTTCCTATTTGTGAATGGACTGGACATTAAACCATACTTGTTGGTATATTTATTATTTATTTTTTTCTATGTGTACATCTAGTATCTATATTGGAGTCAGTAAAATTTCACTGATATAAGGGCTTGAGCGCTAGCTGATCCTACGTATGCATATAATTTATGATAATACTCTGGATCAGCCATGTATTGTATTACCTTATTTGACTCCAAGAAATGGCAATCGGATTAATCCCTGGATCAACATCCTTCCCTGTATACTTATTTGGTATATCCCTGATACCTTTCCCATCTAAAAAGATTGTCAAACCTTTTTTGAACAAATCTATGTAATTCTGCATCACAGTCTCTATGGGTAATTGAATTCACATTTTAACTCTGCCTTACTGTAAAGAACCCTTTCCTTGTTGCTGGTGAAATTTCCTTCCTCCAACCTTAAGGGATGCACGAGTCCTTTGTTACTGCCCGTGGGATGAATATGTATCTTTTGAAAGCTCCTTGTATTGTCCCTCAATATATATTTGGTATATAGTTATTATATCCCCTTCTAGACACCTCTTTTCTAATGTAAATAAATCTAATTTACTAGCCCTCTCCTCATAAGTTAGCTTGTCCATTCCTTTATTAATTGGTGGTCTTCTCTGCACTCTCTCTAGTTCTATAATGTATTTTTTAGGATTGGTGCCCAAAATTGTACTCCTATTCAAGGTGTAGTCTTACTAATGCTTTGTAAAGGGGCATAGCATAATTATGTTTACTTCCCTTCCATCCATTGCTCGTTTGATGCAAGATAAGATCTTGTTTGCCTTTGCAGCTACTGCATGACATTGGGCACTATTGCTAAGCCTGCTGTCTACAAGCACTCCCAAATCCTTCTCCATCAAGGATTCCCCCAATATATCTCCATTTAATTTTTAAGTCGCCTTTTTTATTCTTGCATCCCAAATGCATAACCTTACATTTATCTGTATTAAACCTCATCTGCTATTTACCTGCCCACGTTTCCAGTCTCTCCAAGTCCTTCTGGAGAGAAATTACATCCTGCTCTGATTCTATTACCTTACACATAGTTACATAGTTACATAGTGATGTAGCCAGGTCCCCCCTTGCGCACTCACCCCCTCCTTCTTTCCCCCCTCCTTCTGGTGCGCGAGCCGCGCGTTGTTTGGAGTTGCGGCCGGTTGCCGGGGACGCGGTCGGCCCGGTTGCCGGGGACGCGGTCGGGCCGGTTGCCGGGGACGCGATCGGGCCGTCGTTAAGGCCGCGATCGCGTTGCTGCGGTCTCGGGGGGGTTCGCGGTGCAGGGCGCCGCCATGGTAGATGCATTGCGCATGCGCAGGGCGTAGGAGGACTGCAGGGAGATCGCGCATGCGCGAGGGGAGGACGAGAAAGCCCGCAAAGCCTAGCCTCCTACCAGGGAGGACTCTGAAGAGGACACAAGTCCCGATAGAGCCCCAAGCACAGCACCCATGTTGATTGCAGGGAGCCAATAGGGCTGCAGGAGCTCCCTGCTTGCAGGGAATTGATACATTTCGCGGGCAGAGAGCACATGGCAGTTGGTGACTGAAGCGGCTAGGGGAAGGAGGTAGGGTGCAGGGGTCAGTGACTCTCTGCACTAGGCCAGCAATCCCCTAGGCCCCAGACAGCCCTGAGTCATCCTAGCTGAGTATTGTAGGGACAGGCCCTAGGTTAGGGACCCTGCCCCGTTATCTATTGGCTAGTAGTGTACCACGAACATTGATCGGTTGCTAAGTATAGTGAGTTAAGGGGGCAGGGTCCCTAACCGTAGGTTTCCCCTTCCCTCCCCTCCNNNTTATCTATTGGCTAGTAGTGTACCACGAACATTGATCGGTTGCTAAGAGGGAGCTGGACTATCTCCACGGAGACCAAGCTAGCAGTAACTGCGGCCTGCGGGCAGCAGACAGGTCCTCGCCAAGGTACAGATGGTGTGGAGCTGCGGTGATATTATCCACGCTGGAATTCACCCCACGCGTAGGAGGATATCCCAGCGGATCCAACCCCAGTGGTATAGCAGCACCCGTGGCTGGAGCCCGGGCAGGTAACCCACAAACTCACGTGCACCAACAAGGCCTATCACCAGACATAGTGGCTGCGCACTCACACACACATATTGGTATATGACTTGGGAGTGCGAGACATTGGGTTGGGGTTACTGGACACAGGGTGGGATCACTCTTTGGAAGGTTAGCGTCCGCCATGACGCATAAGGTTAGCGTCCGCCGTGATGCCTATGTGTTAGCGTCCGCCGTGACGCCTATGTGTTAGCGTCCGCCGAGGCGCCTAAGGTGGTAGCGTCCGCCGCGACGCATAGAGTGTGGGCTACTGCTGTAGTGCAAGTTAGCGTCCGGCGAGACGCCCTGGTCAGGTTGCCCTTAGCGAGGGACACCTGTTGTTATGTGTTGATGTTGTATTCATTCTATGCATAGTAGTAAAGGTATTAGTCATTATCAATTCAGTTGTATGTGGTTATTGATTGTCCTGTGAGGAACCACTCCCCCTCTGGTGGGAGCCATCGCAGGTGAAGGCGCTGCACCTATTGTAAGTGGTTGTCCATAGTATTGTATTGCCCCAGGTTCCCCGTGGCTGAAGCTCAGCCCTCCTGGTTACAAAACAGGTACAGCACCACACTGATAAGTAGTCAGATACACCTACCAACCTCAATCTCACTTAGGGTGGGGGTAAGAGGGCTACATTTGGAGGC
>WSYH01005225.1:0-35467 GCA_036426205.1 Ascaphus truei | reverse complement strand
GTCCACGCGTGGGCTACCACCGTCCGTGAACCACCTAAACACGTTGTGGCCGTAGGGAACGTCCCGGCGTTAGTGGCAGAAACTGACATCCGGGACTCACTGAGAAAGCTCTTAGGGCCAGATAAAATATGGTACCGTGGCCGGGTGTTCGACTCTACTTGTCATTGGAGCGCCCTACTATTCACCGTGGGGCGGGACATATGCCCAGAAGCAGCCCAGAACACTCTAGTAGCCCCCGAGTGCCCGCCAGAAGGATACCCCCTTATATACTCGGACTTACCAGTAATAAGGGAAATGTTTTCACTAAGAGCCTCTCCTCAAGATCCAAACGAACCGTCCACCAGTACCTGGACACCACTTGCACCCGTGTCAAGTACCCCAAACCGGGGTGACCGTCCCCAACCCAAAGTCTCCTTTACCCCAAGCGCCCTCACGGAAGCCGATAGCTGGGCTGACAGTCCGCCCTCTCTATCCGACCCCATACCCCACGAGGTATACCCCAAGCATACACTGGCGACACACTTTATTCGAGCTCGGCTAGTCCCACGAATTCGGGTATACCCGGGTGTATTGAGGTTTGTGACTGTTTTCTGCCCGAGTGCATTGGGTTATTTTCCAGGCAGGGATTGAAGCATTTTATTCCCGCTGGCTGCAATACTGCACAGTATATATAGATATACTGCATTACAATTCATGAATTTATGCCATCTGGTAGACACGCGAAGCATTGCAGCCTATTAAATCCTAATCATTATCATTTAACAGATCAGCCGCCCGTCAGCCAGGCATGTACCCAGGCTGGGAAGGCAAACGCAATGGGGCTTGTCAGAGGTGAGGAGCGGCGCATTCCAGGTATCTGCCAGGTACATACTGGGTATTTGCTCGAAGGTTCCATAATGGGGGTGACGCTACCTCAATTCGTAGAAGCTTTCACCCTGGCCTCCCAGTCCCAAGGCTACCGGAAACTTAAGGCCTTCTCGGGAGTACTTCCAATACCCCAGGGGGAGGAGGGAATAGACCTTTGGAGGGAGAATGCAGTAAAAGTCGTAGAGGAATGGTCGTGCACTGACAATGTAAAGCGGCAGCGTATCATGGAATGTCTTCGGCCTCTACCATTGTGACCATCCACAGGGACCAACACCCCGAGTTGACGGCGTTGGAAATGGTGGCGTTCCTGTTGGAAGCGTACGGGCTAGCAGAAGACGAAGGAGCGATCTGGACGAAGTACTTCCATCTTTATCAGAAGGAGGGAGAGGACTTGTCGGCTTTTATTCACCGCCTACAGCTGGTCTTAGGAGAACCCTCCTCAATCGTAAGCTGATTCCCGCCTCTGGGATGGATGAAGCGCTCCATAAGCAGTATCTGCAGGGATCAAGCCCCACTCACCCCATAGCCAACATGCTCCGCAGCAAGATAATGGACGGGGGCCCCTATAAGTTCACTGAGTTGCTGCGGCAAGTGAAACTACAGGAGGTTCATGTTATGCTACACTCAACCGCTAAACCTAAGAGCCCCTCTGCCTCCAAAGGAAAGGGCTCTACGGAAAAGAAGGAAGAGTCTGCTGCCTCGTCCAAGGGGTACAAACCAAGACCCCCCGATCGACCACCTTCCCCGTCCACGAGTCGTCCGGAAAGCCGCCCGGTTGTATGCTATAACTGCGGTAAGAAGGGTCACGTCCTCCGTAACTGTCCAGAAAGAGAAGGTCATCCAGAGGAACACACTTCCGATAGAGGGAAATCAGCCCGATCAATGGTCTGCAGTGTACCTATGGCAGAAGCTGACCCCGAACTCCCTCATTCTGGAACCACGGATGCCCCTTCTGACGCTGGCCCCAGTGATGACGCCTCACCCTGTGAAGCTTACAGTCAAGTGGGCCCTGCGGCCATCGTGCCCGTGGTACTGGAAAGGATATACGCGTCGGCCCTATTGGACACAGGGTCACAAGTAACCATAATATATCGCAAGTTCTATGACCAGCACCTTCAACACTGCCCTCTGAGGCCGGCCGAACATATGAAGGTTAGGGGGTTAAGTAATGAAGACTACCCCATCAATGGGATTGTAAGGGTCCAGCTGGAAATACTCCAACTGAACACCGGCAAGAAGCACCCCATGCAGGTAGCGGCCATGGTATGCCCGGAGCCCCAAGACCATTGCAAGTACCCAATCATCTTGGGAACCAATGCGGACATAGTACAAGCTATAATCCGAGCCTACTTGAAAGAGACCAACGAATTGCCGCTGGCCGATTCGCTCCTAGACCTACGGCCTTCCCAACCGCCTTCACTCTGACCAAGGACGGGATTTCGAGAGTACATTGATCAGGGAACTGCTCAAAATGCTGAACATTGCCAAATCCCGAACGACCCTGTATCACCCCGAAGGTGATGCACTACCCGAACGTTTTAATCGGACCTTACTAGACATGCTCGGAACACTACAGAGTGCTCAGAAATCGGAGTGGAGTCGACACGTGGAAGCCTTGGTGCATGCGTACAATTGCACCAGACACGAGTCAACTGGATTCTCCCCATACTTCCTCATGTTTGGGCGAGAGGCGAGATTGCAAGTGGATGTGCGTCTTAGAGTCTCAACGGATGGGATACATAATGCTACCCACTTCAAATATGTGCAACGACTCAAAGACAGCTTGCAGCAGGCGTACCAGCAGGCAGAGAAATCCACCACCAAGCTAAATGCTGACAATAAGAGGCGATACGACCATAAGGTCAGATATCGGGAACTTCGGCCAGGAGATGCTGTGTTGCTTCGGAACTTGGGCGTACCAGGCAAACACAAATTGGCCGATCGATGGAGAGACGGAGTGTATGAAATAGAATCCCAGATGCCTGGCCTCTGGTCTATCGCATCAAAGACACTGACGGCCGGGTAAAGGTATGGCACCGCAATCATCTTCTCCCCATTCCACAAGTGGAAGATGAAGAGACAGAGATACTGGCTACACCGCTCAACGGTGAGCCCGACTTATCAGAGCTAGGTCAAGAGACTGTCAATAACGAGACCCACTCTGAAACTCCTGAAGATCCTATGGAAGGACCCTCTCAAAGGGACTGCTCCACAGAAGGGGCATCTCCCGGAGGAGCTACGGGTAAAGGGCCCCGTAGGCCAACGCCTACTAAGGTGGCCCCCACAGGCCAGCCGTTGGATCCACATAGCCCGAGCTTTGTGCCTAACAGAGACTGTGCAGAGACATTTCTCCCCTCAAGGGAAGAGGCTGAGCCTCAGGACTGTGCTTATTACTCCCCCGAGGGAGTTGCAGAAGAACAACTCCGATGGAGCCAAAGAATCAGGTACCCTCCAACTCGGGTAACCTATGATCAGATGGGGGCACCCCATTATGAGGCTCAGCAGTGCTCTCGGAGCAAGATACAATCTGTGATTGTGATGCTCACAGAATTGTGTAATATTGTGTAGAGTCATGCATGTGTTAAGTTATGTTTTCAAATGCATTTTCATTATATAACTGCTGTATATAGTTGTATTTCATGGTGTCCCAAGCGAGGACGTTGGGGATTTTACAGGGGGAGGATGTAGCCAGGTTCCCCCTTGCGCACTCACCCCATCCTTCTTTCCCCCCTCCTTCTGGTGCGCGAGCCGCGCGTTGTTTGGAGTTGCGGCTGGTTGCCGGGGACGCGGTCAGGCCGGTTGCCGGGGACGCGGTCGGGCCGGTTGCCGGGGACACGATCGGGCCGTCGTTAAGGCCGCGATCGCGTTGCTGCGGTCTCGGGGGGGTTCGCGGTGCAGGGCGCCGCCATGGTAGATGCGCTGCGCATGCGCAGGGCGTAGGAGGACTGCAGGGAGATCGCGCATGCGCGAGGGGAGGACGAGAAAGCCCGCGAAGCCCTAGCCTACCAGGGAGGCTCTTGAAGAGGACTACAAGTCCCATGAGCCCCAGCAGCACCCCATGTGACGCCAGGGAGCCAATAGGGCTGCAGGAGCTCCCTGCTTGCAGGGAATTACTGCAGGGAGATCGCGCATGCGCGAGGGGAGGACGAGAAAGCCCGCGAAGCCCTAGCCTACCAGGGAGGCTCTTGAAGAGGACTACAAGTCCCATGAGCCCCAGCAGCACCCCATGTGACGCCAGGGAGCCAATAGGGCTGCAGGAGCTCCCTGCTTGCAGGGAATTGATACATTTCGCGGGCAGAGAGCACATGGCAGTTGGTGACTGAAGCGGCTAGGGGAAGGAGGTAGGGTGCAGGGGTCAGTGACTCTCTTCACTAGGCCAGCAATCCCCTAGGCCCCAGACAGCCCTGAGTCATCCTAGCTGAGTATTGTAGGGACAGGCCCTAGGTTAGGGACCCTGCCCCATTATCTATTGGCTAGTAGTGTACCACGAACATTGATCGGTTGCTAAGTCTCACTGCTTGTCAAACTTGCACTTGCCCCCATTCTACCTCCATACCACCTTGTATCCTCATCTAATCCATTTAGTTCATTATCTGTTTCATTCCCCTCCCCCTCCTTCCTAGTTTAAAATCTCCTCCAACGTTTTTAGAATTCTCCCCCCTAGCACAGAAGATCCCTCTTCATTGAGGTGCAATCCGTCCCTAGAATATAGATGGCACCTCTCAGAAAATGAGCCCCAGTGCTCTAAAAACCCAAACCCCTCCTTCCTGCACCACTTTCTTAGCCATGCATTAACCTCCCTGATCTCTGACTGTCTCCCTGCTGTAGCGCATGGCACTGGTAGTATTTCAGAAAACACTACCTTGGAGGTCCTTGCCTTAAGCTTTTGGCCTAGATCCCTATAATCATTTTTTAGGACCCTCCATCTTTCTCTAACTTTGTCATTGGTGCCAACGTGTACCAAGACCGCCAGGTCAATCCCAGCCCCCCCCCCCCCCCAACAATCTGTCTACCCGATCCCCAATGTGCTGAACCCGAGCACCCGGGAGACAACAAACTGTTCGGTGCATGCGGTCCCAGCAACAGATTGCCCTATCTACCTTCCTAATAATGGAGTCCCCTACCACCACAATCTTTTTTTGTATCTGAGCATCCTGAGTCCCCACTGTGCTGGAGGAACTATTTCCCTGGCTGCTAGAGGAATTAGTCTCCCCCAGCCTTGCCATTTCTGCCCCAACATTCCCAATATCTTCACTCAACATGGCAAATCTATTGGGATGTGTCAGCTCAGAAACGACCTGCCTCTCCCTATTGCCCCTGCTTCCCCTTCTAACTCACCCAGCTACCTACCTGTTCCTCACTAACAGCAACCAAGCTACCTACCTGCTCCTCACTAACAGCGCCACCATCTGCACCACTAGTCAAAGCAAGGGCCTGCTCAGTGAGCTCTAATTCCCTTTCAAGATTGCCAATGTCCCTCAATATTGCAAGTTGCTTCTTCAGATCAGCAATCTCTGATTCTAAAGAGACCACCCGCTCACACCTCTCACAGCGGTATGCTCCTTGGAACAGCTGCTCCAAGTGCACATACATGTGGCAAGATGTACATTGAGTGGCATTTTCAATCCTGCTCATTCTAGCAACTATGACATTTAGAAGTACTAACCGTAAACTGTACTTCAATATACTATACCCTGTTTAATCGCTTCCTGTTCAAACTGCTTCTGGTTCTAACTGCACACACTTTAAACAACCAGCACTTTAAATCAACCACACAGATTAGTCAGTACACGCAAGCTCAGGATTCGTTAGAAGCCTCTGTTTAAATAGGGATACCCACCAGGTGTGTTAGGTTATCAATTAACTAACCCCACCCACTGCCGGTGTGTTAGGCCGGCCAATTAACCAACCACACCCACTCTGCCTCAGGCAGGAGAAAGGGAAAAAAAAGTTGCAGGCTTCAAATTACAGCACACTTTAAAAATAGATTAACCCACAGCACACTCCCCAAAAAACAGCCACCCCTGCTAGTATACCCAGTACTTCCCTTTCCTTCTGGTTCTAACTGCACACACTTTAAACAACCAGCACTTCAAATCAACCACCCACACAGATTAGTCAGTACACGCAAGCCAATTACAAGATATTGTTTTAATGGTGGTTGCATATTGGCATATAATGCAAAAACCACATTTAAAGAAACCTTTCGGGATATTACTGAATTTACCACCAGCATCTCTGGAATTAAATAGACTCAGGGATAGAAAGGTACCCAGAGATTTGGCCTTTCTAAAGACAAATCTAGGGGTATTGTCAATAATGGACACCAGGTCTTTGTCCAATCGTAAAGTATCCCAGTGTTTCAATACTATAGATCTAATTGCATCAGCCTGTTGGCTCTGTTGAGTAATGAATAATGGTATTTTATCAGCCAATTTGGACTTAGATTTGTTCTGACCCCTGTCCATATACAGTAAATCTCTGCGGTCTATACTTCTGGCCGCACTGAGTGCTTCCTCTAGGTCTATAGTTCTATAGCCTCTAGTTTGAAATCTGGCGAGCAATGCCTGGGACTGTGTCTCAAAAGATTCCTCAGTAGAGCACAGTCTCCTGAGCCGTAAAAATTGGCCTTTGGGTAAGCACCTTTTGAGGGGTCCAGGATGGTTGCTACTAGCCATTAAAAAAGAATTTCTGGAGTTGGGTTTCCTGTAAAGTGTTGTCTGTACATCACAGTTCATGTCAATGTATAGCATCATATCTAAATAGTAAATGTGTTGGATATTGTGATCAAAAGTGAATTTCAATTTGTAATCATTTACATTAAGTGTATCTATAAAGACCTGAAGTGAATGTATATCACCATCCCAAATAAAAAGTAAGTCATCAATGTAGTGTGTGTAAAACTTAATATGGTCCCTGAAATGGTTGTGATTACCATAAATGAAAAAGGATTCCCAAAATCCCATAAACAAATTAGCATAAGAAGGTGCAAATGAAGTGCCCATTGCTGTGCCCGTGGCCTTTATCCTAATGTGGCCGGATCCGCGGCGCTCTGATAATCGCGGGCAGATGCGTTTTTTTTTTGGTCTGGAGTGAATTGCGTTATTTTAGCGCTCGTAATATTAGCATTTTATTATCGCTGTCTGCAATACTGCAATACCGTCTAAAAACTCAGGGGACGTTCGCAAGCTGTCTTGGAAGTCTAATACTTTAGCAGTTCAACCTACGTCAGTACACAGTCTGCGTGTGCACGCGCAGTAATTGTAAATTTGCATATTTACTGTATATATGCATTTGCAGTGCTGTATGTCTCATTTGAAAATTGTTGAAACGCATAGGCGTGTACAGTACTGTAACAGTATCACATTTCGGCATATACAGCGCTCTCCCCTCGCTCGCCCCCGCACACACAGGATAATTCACTGCAGGGTATTTCAACTTCTTATCTTCTCTACAGTGCAGCATACCTCTCCCACAACATTCCTTTGAATGTGTGTCTTTCTGGTTTCAATCACATTCCTGCTTGACAGCTGATGATCACTGCGCATGCGCCTGTAAATTCACCACTGCTTGCTTGAGTGAGTGACCAAAAAAAAAAAAATTCTCCTCATTTTTTATTTTTATTTTCTCTACAAGCCTGCAAAAACCGTCTTGATATTACGATATTCAATCTGTGCTGTAGCTTTTGACTGTGACCCTGTGCGTTTGACTGCACATGGTTGATTTGTGTGCTTTTTATGTACTGTATTTGGGGGTGTAGGGATCACATTATTATGATGACCTGCCTTTTGAAATTATGTCATTTCTTTGAACTGCTGCACAGCTAATCCTTCATGCAGCTGTACCCGCTGTACCTCCGCCCCTCCCCCCCCCACACACACAAGGCTCGCTCAAGGATTTGAAACTCTTATCGACAGACACCTCTACAGAGTCATTCATTTTCTGAAGCTTGCCATTGTGTTTTTAATCCGTCCCTAGCCGAGCGTCACCTCACTGTGCCTGCGTGTAATCCTCTTTGAGATGGGAGCTAGCTGATTACTGTGCATGACTCCCCCAACCCTTTGAGGCTTTGTTTACGGTAACGCTTTGGAAAATCCCTTCTCGAATTTGATATGTAAATCTGATTTGCACAGCACTGTGAGAATTGACAGTTAAAAAAACCATTAACTGATTCATGTGGTTTGTCATTCTTTCTTTTTCTTTGGTGTACTGTAGGTTTGTGTGTGTGGGCGGGGGTGGTTGTTGTCAATGATTATGATTATCATGAATGTAAATAAATATTTATTTTATTTTATCAGGAACAAAAAAACAAATATAAAAATAATCATGAATAATACATAATGCAGTCTTTATTAAGTTATTCTGTCAGATGGAAATTGAGGCTGGTGGATAATCATGAATAATGCACATTGATAATAATATATAATATATAATAATATGTATATATAGTAATATAATTTTTTCCGTCTTTATCTTCTTCCTCATTCTGTGTACAGTACAGTAGTTCATTGAGAGAGGAGAGATTTTGTGTACATCATGACTGCAGTTTACATACTGTACACTTAACTGTACAAACAGTTCACAGACTTTACACGATACCCCCCCTCTCTCCAAGGCCATCCTTTTTTTCTGAAAAGACAAGAAAACAAAAAATTAGTGCAGTTATGTGCATACTGTATTATGGCATTGTGTGCTGTGTAGTACTGTCAAACTACTCTATACTGGAACTACTGTATACTGTGACTACTGTTACTGTAAATACTTTGTAACCAGATGGCTGGTGCTGCTCTCTCTGGAAAGAAAAAAATTGAGCAGTTACTGTAGGTGCATACTGTATTATGGCATTGTGTACTGTATAGCTACTCCATATTGGACTACAGTATGCAGTTAGTACTGTCAAACTAGTCTATACTGGAACTACTGTATACTCTGACTACTAGGAAAGAAAAAATCTGTGCCATACTTACCTGTATCATACTGTACTTACAATACTACAGTACAGTACTATACCATACTACCTTCCTGATGCTTGCCCATTACACGCGATCACAATGGGCAACACAGTCGCAATATGGTCAATATATTTATTGCATCGTTCCACAGTGAGTACATCGTTCCAAAAACTCAGTATGCTTTGCGCCAACTCATCTTTTTTGGAGGGTTTCACGACTTTTTGGATATGGTCCTTCAGCTGATGCCAGACCATTTCGATAGGATTAAAGTCTGGCGATCCGTCATTGGAGGGGGGAAAAAAGGACAATTAGTTTAAGAGATACAGTACACAGTGAAAGCGTTACTTTTTTACTTTGGTAGGAATCACTTTACTCAACCTAGGGAGATTTGGACAGCACTGGTTTAGCAGTCTCCAAAACACAGACAAATACGAGCTCGGGAAGAGAGGAGTCAGACAACAGGGCTGCTGCTTCCACACTTCAAAGTTTTATTCAGTTGTGCCCCGACATTTTATACAAAAAACTAAGGGCATGTTAATACATAACATATCATGTTTAACAATGAGAAATAACAAGTTTCTGTAGAGGTTATGTATCTGTGTCTTTGGACAAAGCATTAGTAAATCATTACATCTTGCTTGTGTTTGACTGGCAGTTTCTACTTCTACATTACAAAGAGAAATACAGGGAATGTTTATCAATAGCATGCAGCTGTATTGTTTGGGACATTTTACTGCTCTTGTGCTATTGTATAAAAGACAAACTGAGAACAACAGAAGTAAATAAAGATTACAACTAGCATAGTGAGTTAATTCTCTCAGTACTGGAACAGCCCGTATAAGAAAGATAAAACTAGCAGATTATATTCACCCTTTCAATCCCTGAGACTTGTAGAGTTGACATATAATTTTAACCCCTTCAATTCCCTCCTTTTTGTTCTAAAAGAACAACCATTTGACCAAACCCATTTATTCTTCTGCTCACCACTCAGGAGAGGAAAAACTCCCGGGGGAGAAACCTCCAAGAGACCATGAGCGTGCAGAAACCTATCTCTTACTAGGTATCTCGTGTGACGATTAGAGATGAATATATGGGTGGTCTGAGAGAACCGCAAAGGTTTGCATCTCTCCCTACCATGGTGGGGGGCATATACATAAGGGTGGAGCCAGAAGCAGAGACAGTTTTTTTGGAGAAGATAGAGCTAATCACACACTTAGCCATTTGCACTAGTACCTAAATAGTGAGTAATAAACCTGCGGTTATCATAATTCCATAAAGAATTTTCATTCCCAGTGCACCAAGCCAATTTCCAAAGCCAAAGGTCCAATCAAACCCTTGGGGATCTTGCCTTAATCGGGCCTGCACTCCTGCACTAAATAGCATGGTTCTGTGTGGTCACATGGGATCAATTTTGTTGCCCATGTGCCACAGAGCCAAAAATACCCATAAGGAAGGTGTATTTTGGGGGGGCATACTTTATTTGCCCTCTCCTCTGGACTCCTATAGAAAGGAAAATAGCAGTCGTCATATATATTGCTGGGTCTAAACTTTGTACGGGTGGTTCCATTTCCAAAACACCTGCATGCTGTTTCGCGGACCCTATCTCTTGCAATCCATGCAAACAGATTGGAACTCTGATGCCCAAACCTTTCATATACAGAAGAATGGTATGAACATGTATGAGTTATATTATTCCTGGTTACATATTGATTACAAAAATCAGTACAATCGTCTAGTTTTATTTCTACGGTGTCCCGGAGTATGTATATTTCACCTCTTTTCTGAACTGGTTGATTGTACCTTAACATAACAGGTGAGTGTTGACATACTTGGTGTAACACCTTCCCTTGGAAATTATGATAACATATAGCTCCTTCCTGTACTTTCTGACTAAGGTGTAACTTGGCTGGCTCTTTCTTATCTGAAGTAGAATGGTTTGCTGTAAAATTCCATGACAGTTTATCAGAAGTGAGCATCCTAAGCTCTTGATAACTGATTGGGATGGGCACATAAGGGTAACCAAAATTTAGACTTTGTGGCCCGTGTCCACAAATCCAACATGACTCATTTGGTCTAACCTCTTTATGAACTGCCATTGCTGTTTTGATATATATATTATCTTGTTCCCATGAGGTTGTATGTAACTCCCTTTTGTGTTGCTCAGAATATTCTGTACAATTGAACATACAACTGGTGGGTGTAACATTTATATATGTGTATGTCTCCGTGTGTTGCATATAACAGGCAGTTAGTCCCGCAATTAGTCCCCAGATTATAGCTATTATAATAGATAACCACATGGTAAATATTAGGAGCTTGCCGACGGGTCCAGGATGGGTGGACCATGGTAACCAATTGGTGCGGTCTTCACACAGCTTGCGTGTATCCATGTTGGACTGTCTTCTGTCAAGATTGAAGTACGGGTGACGGCGATGATGGTGGTTGGTTTGCCGAAGGGAGGATCCAGCGTCTTGTTTTTGAACAGTTGCTTGACCAGGACCGTGTCACCTGGTTTGAAAGGGTGTGTTGGCGTACCTGTGGGACAAGGAAGAGACATAGATACAACACCATAGATGCCATTCAACTTGTCAATAAGGTGTATTACATATTCCTGTATTATACAATTCAGGTCGCCCTTTGTTTTTGGTACCCCATGAGTCTTTGTCCATGGGGTAGGGAATGGCCTACCCATTAGTATTTCAAATGGGGAGAGCCCGGTGGTCTTATTAGGGGTCATCCGTATTTCCGCTAGTACAGCGGGCAGGTGATCTGGCCAATTATGGAAAGTCCCTCCGGTACCTTTCCTAATCTTATCTTTTATTGTGCGGTTAGTCCTTTCCACTTGGCCTGAGGATTGAGGATGATATGGGATGTGGAATTTCCAATCAATGCAGAGCATGTTACAGATATGCTTGGTAAGTTTTGCCGTAAAAGGGGTTCCCTGATCGCTATTGATAGTTAAAGGGCATCCGAAACGAGGGATAATTTCTTTGCACAAAATCTTGGCTACCGTCTTGGCATCTTCCTTAGATGTAGGAAATGCCTCTACCCATTTAGAAAATTGATCCACAATAACCAGTAAGTACTGCAAACTTCCCTTAGCCTTGGGCATGTGTGTAAAATCTATCTGTAACTGTTGCATAGGGCCCTCAGGGGGTGGCAAATGTTCGTGTATTCCGTGAATGGTGCCTGTGGGGTTGTTCCTTGCACATGTGAGACATCGCGATAATTGTGTTTCCACCAATACAGGTAAATCTTTTATAGCAAAACGAGAATGAATATTTTTACGTCTGCTTTTTACCAATATGACGAAAACCGTGAAAATGGCTGATGAAAATGGGGGCCGCCATGTGCGGTATACCCACCTTACCCTCCTTGTCTGACCTTAGAGAACGTTCATCGATGGTCAGACCCTCCTTTTTCCAGAAAGTGACATCATCCTCAGAGGCCAAAGCCTGTAAGGAGGAGATATCGGACTCAGGAATGGGGGGGTCATAACCAGCGAGACCTGCAAAAAGTGAGATGTGTCATACTGGGGGTGAAAATGATCTAACAATGCGGCATTATTAGCAACTGTGTCAGCCAAATCATTGCCTCTGGCCACATTGGTATCTTCAATGCTATGTCCCTTACACTTGACAATCGCCAGTGTGGTAGGGAGTAACATGGCACCCAGAAGGTCAGCGACCAACTGGGCGTGTGAGATACCTTTTCCATCGGCAGTGGTGAAGCCGCGTTTTTTCCGTATGACACCGAAATCATGGGCCACGCCAAACGCATACCGAGAGTCGGTGTATATGGTAACATCTCTACCCTTAAAAAGTTTACACGCCTGTGTAAGGGCTACCAATTCAGCAGCCTGTGCAGAGACAAAAGGGAGAGCATTAGCCACCAGGACAACATCTGGTAACTGAACAATTGAGAATCCTGTTAAATATACACCATCCATGGGTTTGGAACGCGACCCATCGACAAAGACAACTTCACCATACTCTAGGGGAACGGAGAATAAATCTGCCCTAGGGGAGGTCTCTATGCTAATAGTCATCAAACAATCATGAATCCGTCCATCATTAGTCAAATCAGCAGGGTCAGTCTGTGACAAAAGTTTGTGCAGAAGGACGGCGGGACCTGAGTGAGAAGGATAATACTTGGCAGACAGATTGGAGGTAGTAGTTAAAATGGTTTCATAACCAGAACTGCGCTGTGCAGTCATGTGTTGTGTCGTGAGGTTGTTGAGGACTTGTATGACCTGATGTGATGTGTGCAGAACAAGTGTGTGTGATAACACAATAGATTGTGCAGCTTCGACCATCATGGCACATGCAGCTACTGTTCTTAAACATGCCGGCATTCCCTGGACCACTAGGGGTAAAACTTTTGAATAAAATGCCACCGGTCTATAACCGTAGCCGTGTTCCTGAGCAAGGACACCTGCCACTGTCGAACCACCTTCAGTACAATAAATGTGGAACGGTTGCTGGTAGTTGGGCAATCCCAGTGCAGGAGCAGAGTAAAGAGCAGTTTTGAGAGCATAGAATGCACCATGCATAGCTGATGTCCAGAGAATGATATCTGGAGTCTTTGAGCGTAGCTTGTCTCAGAATGTGGTCAAAATATGAGCAATCAGGTATCCACTGTCGGCAATATGTAACAACTCCTAGAAAAGAAATTAGAGCAGTCTTTGTCTTCGGCTTGGGCAGAGCCACAATAGTCTGAACGCGGTCAGAAGCTAGAGTTCTTTGTCCATGGGAGAGGCTGAATCCCAGATACTGGTACTGGATTGGTATCAATGGCGCTGAACACAATTGGAACGATAAATAAATAAATATACAACCAGATGGAATTGAGGGATTATCTCAGCCGGTGTGGATCAAACATGTAATAAGAAAAAGAAATACATAGTGTAATACTGTTAAGGCACTAAAACAACAGACAAACAAAAACTGGCAATGTTGCTGAACCACACAGTAGACTAAAAAAGATGAATTTAATAGATTATAAAAACATACAGTACAATTAAGCAAAGTTAAAGGACCCGAACGATATCTGTCCGAATTGCCCGCTTACCGAAGCCAAGATGTTAAACCGCAGTGGATATTTTAGAGAGTATCCCCTCTCATAGTGGCTGGCACAGCTCCCAGATCGATTTCCGGTATTCGCCGCGTGTAGGAGTTGTTGGCAATGGAGGACGCGTTCATCCACGCTGTCGCAGGGGCAGGAAAACACTGTCTGAATGTTAGGTAGTACGGGCATGCGCAGAGGCGCCCGACACAGTGTGGATGGTGCCACAAACTCCCCTACTCCTCGCGGTCGCGTGTGATCCAATGGCGGCAAATTCAAAAGATGCTTCTGAGTCACAGAGCCGCACGGCAGGGCTGGCAATGGGTAACGGCAGCTGATGGCAACGCAGGGATATCGGGGATCACCCAACGCGTTTCGGAAGCTATGGCCTCCTTCCTCAGGGGTAAATTGATTCAATTTACCCCTGAGGAAGGAGGCAGTCTGTTGCATACAACCGGTAGAACAAGCTCAGTGAGTCCTGAAGACATGAATCTTTGTCTTTGCTGCATAGCAGAAGGTCATCTGCATACTGCAATAGCACAGAGTTACAGGGCGGTGACCAGTGCTCTAGGGTTTTACGGACAACAGTTGAATAGGCCGTGGGGGAGTCAATAAAACCTTGGGGTAGGTGGTTCTGACACCCTTTATACGTGAAAGCAAAAAGTGGTCGTGTTTCAGGGCTAACCAACACAGAAAAGAAGGCAGAACAAAGGTCTGTCACTGTGAAATATGTGGCATCTGAAGGTATGCCAGTGAGGATCGAATTTACATCTGGTACTATGGGGGCAATAGGTTGTACCAATGTGTTAACTGCACGGAGGTCTTGTGTGAAACGCCATTGTTGACCTCCTGGTTTGGGGACAGGATTGACAGGAGTGTTGTATGGAGAAATGGTGGGGGAGATAATGCCTTTGGTTAGCAACTCGTGCATTATGGGGGCAATAACTTTTTCCTTCTCAGCCGAGAGGGGATATTGTTTGATATACACTGGGGAGGCACCGGGCTTAAGGGTAACCTCATACGGGGTACAATCGATGAAGCCAGGATCTGTGGATGAAGTGGCCCACAAATCAGGGCGGGTCTGATTTAGTAACACTTGAACAAGTGACCACCAGGGATCACTATAAGCCCTAACAATAGCACTCAAAGTCACCATATACATATGATATGTGTCTTTTGCTGCATTATACTGATGGTAATCATAACCTATCTGGTAATCTTAGGTTTTGCCATTTATGATTGATGATACAGTGGCGACCAACTTTATTCTAACTCGGCTAGTTCCGCGAATTTTAGAATAACCCGGTGATGTTCGGTTTTGTATCGTTTTCGGCCGGAGTGTATAGCGTTATTTTCCCGGCTGTGATTTAAGCATTTTATTCCCGCTGGCTGCAATACTGCAATGCCGTGTAAAAACACATGGGGGCGTTTGCGAGCTGTTGTGTTTGAAGTCTAATACCTTCGCGGTTCAACCTACACAGTCTGTGCGCCCGCAGTAATAGTAAAATTGCATATTTAATTTATTGTACAGTACTGTACATGCTCGGACCCTGTTGGGGTGAAGTGAGGGGTTCCTAACATCTGGGGGCAAAAATAATTTTATTTCTAGGTGCCCTAGAACAGAAGTTGCCACGCCAATTGTCCGTGAATTTGACCGAGGCCCTAAGTAGTTCCCACGCCAATTGCGCGAATATAATGTAAAATAACCCGTTCTGTGGGTCTGAGCGGAAGGACCCTTGCCATAGTGGCTAAATATCAGCCTTGCACGACCCCTGGAACCGGAGCTCCACAAATACAGTTTAAAAGCACATTACCAAAGTGGCTTTTTTTCTGCCATGCAAGTCAATGGCAGAAACCTGAACTTTAACATTACCCTGACTCTGTTCTGTTGCCATGAGAGGGTCGCAATTTGCCATGCAATCCTGCCGCAACTAGGACTACATGGTGACCGAATCTGGGCCCTCTAGGTTGAACAGAACCGGACTTGTGGGTTCCAGGTTTCTGCTCATTCTGACTTAGCCGGTTCAAAGCTTTGTCCGCCATTACGCTCAATGGTAGGACCCTCCTCGCCGGCGTGACCCTTTCTCGCCGCCATTACTGCTCGGACCCTGTTGGGGTCCAGTGAGGGGGTTCCTAACATCTGGGGGCAAATATAATTTTATTTCTAGGTGCCCTAGAACAGATGTTCCCACGCCAATTGACCTAGTTCCTACGCCAATTGCGCGCTCATTGCTCTTTTTTTACAATGTTGCGGATCTTGCGGCTGTGCGGTCTGGCAGTAAAAAAACAGTGCAGCAAGCCTCTACATTTGTTACACTGACAAAGGAGCAAATGGAAACAATGGGAGGTAATTCAACATGTTCTTTTATTGTGGAGTCAGTACAAAAACATTTATTTACAAATACTGTACAATGTTGAAACATTTCAAGTGCACAGCAATTGTAACCATCAACACATAATAATATATACAGTACTGCAGCCTTTATTAAATTCTTCTGCCACATTGAAATCGGAGAAACATTTACAAAACATTTGTAAAACATGGAGATACCTGAGAAATGGACGTTTACACTGTATGAATATTAATTTATAATACAGTATACAGTATATATACTGTACTGTATATAAAATCTGTTTGTTTTTGGTGCATGGGGCACAGGGAGTTAAAGTGACTTGCTTTTTATGTACTGTATTTGGGGCTTGTCATTGGGGGTTTATTCATCAAATTATTATGATGAACTGCCTTTTGAAATTACAGTGCTGCTAACTACTGTATTTCAGCCACACACCTCCAGAGTTTTTAATCCCTCCCTAGCCAAGCGTTAATCGGCTGAGTCAAACTATTCTACAGTACCAACCCCCTCTCACCACTGGGTCGTTAACCTTCTGCATATTGCCATTGTGTTCTTAATCCACCCCTAGCCCAGCTACAAACGCTCAGTACGCCTGCGTCTAATCACACCATCCCCCTCCCCCAACCCTTAGAGGCCTGCTTTGGAAAATCCCCTCTCGAATTTGAAATGTATATCTGACTGTGATGTGCACAGCACTGTGAGAATTGAGCGTAAACTGATACATGTTTTCACACCCTGATGAAATACAGTGTCAGTCAGTATGGTTTACAGTCACATGTTTTAAATTAAATACAGTACATTCTTTAATATCTTTAAAATAAAAATATATAAATATAATGTAAAATAATAAATATAACATGTTCTTTTATTGGTGGAGTCAGTACAAAAACATTTATTTACAAATACTGTACAATGTTGAAACATATCAAGTGCACAGCAATTCTAACCATCAACACACAATAATACACACTGCAGCATTTATTAAATTATTTTTTATGATGAACTGCCTTTTGAAATTACAGTGCTGCTAACTATTTCATCCACACACCTCCAGAGAATAATACATAATGCAGTCTTTATTAAGTTCTTTACATTTGTAAAACATGGGGAAACATGAGTAATGCACATTTATAAGAATATGATTTAATACTATATACTGTACAGTACTGTAATGTACTGTATAATATATATACTACTGTATATACTGTATAGTAATATTATTTTTCCTTCTTTATCTTTTCCTCATTCTGTCTGCAGTACAGTAGTTTATTGAGAGATGAGAGGTTTTGTGTACATCATTACTGCTGTTTACATACTGTACATTTGACTGTACACGCAGATTTGACGGGACACAACGCCCCCATCTCCCCCTAGGCCACCCTTTTTCCTGGAACGACAAGAAAACAAAAACTTAGTTCAGTTACTGTACTATACGTGCGTACTGTACTGTATTATGGCAGAACTACTGTAGGTGGCTGGTGCAGCTTTCTCTGGAAAGAAAAAAATGGAGCAGTTAGTAGGCAGTTACTGTAGTACTGTCAAACTAGTCTACTGTACTGTATACTGGAACTACTGTATACTCTGACTATCTGGAAAGAAAAAATCTGTGCCATACTTACCTGTATCATACTGTACTTACAATACTACAGCACTGTACTACTTTCCTGATGCTTGCCCATTACGCGCGATGACAATGGGCAACACAGTGGCAATATGGTCTATATATTTATTGCAGCGTTCCACGGTGAGTACATTGTTCCAAAAACTCAGTATGCCTTTCAACAACTCGTCCTTTTTGGAGGGTTTCGCCACTTTCTGGATATGGTCCTTCAGCTGATGCCAGACCATTTCGATCGGATTGAAGTCTGGCGATCTGTCATTGGAAAGAAAGGACAATTGGTTTAAGAGCTAAAAACAGTGGGGAACAAAAATGGGACACGGTCTACTGCACTTACTCTGCTGGCGTCTTTACCCAGTTGATGCCGCGCTCAAGGATATGCGCCTTTGACGCGGTGTGCTTGGGATCGTTGTCCTGGTAGAAGCGGTGACCATTGGGAAAGTCGCGTGTGATGTATTGCACTATCTCGGGCACAATGTTGTCTTGGAAGTAAGCTTTATTCATGATTCCTATAGCAAGAAAAGTGCTCAAAAAACAGCACAATAGTACAGTACAGTGCATACGGTAAGGCAACACTAGTCAAGTACAGTGCATTAGGCGACATTATATTTGATAAATTTTACCTTCAAAGATGACAATGCATCCCGGTCCACGCTTAGAGACGGCACCCCACACATGCAGCTTCACAGGGTGTTTTGGCCGCGGCTTCAAAGATATGCGGCCTTTTTTGTGGAACGCAAAGCTTGCAAATCTCTCCAGCGACACAGTAGACTCATCAGTGAAGATGCAATCCTGGAAAGTCTCCCCGCTGTCGATCCATGCCTGGGCCTGGACCACTCTTTTGATTTTGTTTGCGTCCCGTATCATGGGGTACGCTCTGTAATGACAAGGAATAAAATGTTTTAGCGGTACAGTGCAGTACAGTTTGCTAAACAACACTTTTACCTCCTGTACTGTCCAGTACTAACCTCACACGTCCATATTTCCATCCAATGCTGCGACTCATCTTCTTTATGCTGCTCTCGGATACAGTCAGATTGTGCTTTTCCTGCAGAGTGTTTTTAACCCTTAATGCACTCCTCTCATCATTCTCCTCACTTATTTTGTCCACCAGAAGAGTTGTCTCCCTACAATGTAAAGAAATTATATTGTTTTATTAATATGCAGCAATATAAAATGTATATAAATGTAATGTTGTAATACACAGTAAATATAAATATACAAAAAATGTATACTGTTATGTTGTACTATAAATATAAATATACATCCTATATACTGTACACTGTATACCGTTGTAAGGTATATGTAAATATACATCCTATACATACCGTTGTAAGATTAATTGAAATATACAAAAAATGTATACAGCTATACTATAAATATAAATAGACAAAATATATATACTGTTGTACTAGAAATATAAATATACAAAATAAATATACTGTTGTAATATAAATATAAATATACATCCTATATATACCGTTGTAAGATTAATTGAAATATAAAAAAATTGTATACAGCTGTACTATAAATATAAATAGACAAAATATATATACTGTTGTACTAGAAATATAAATATACAAAATAAATATACTGTTGTAATATAAATATACATCCTATATATACCGTTGTAAGATTAATTGAAATATAAAAAAAATGTATACAGCTGTACTATAAATATAAATAGACATAATATATATACTGTTGTACTAGAAATATAAATATACAAAATAAATATACTGTTGTAATATAATTATAAATATACATCCTATATATACCGTTGTAAGATTAATTGAAATTTACAAAAAATGTATACAGCTGTACTATAAATTTAAATAGACAAAATATATATACTGTTGTACTAGAAATAGAAAAATACAAAATAAATATACAGTTGTAATATAATTATAAATATACATCCTATATATACCGTTGTAAGATTAATTGAAATATACAAAAAATGTATACAGCTGTACTATAAATATAAATAGACAAACTACTGTACAGTATGTTGTAATATAAATCAACAGAAATAACAACAGTATTACAGTAGATACAGAACTGTACTGTAGATGTACAGTACAGTTTTCTATATATTTTTTTTGTTAAGTTTTATAAATATACTTACGTGTTAGTTACCCTTGGTGCCTTTTTGCGGTCTCTGTTTTTTCCGTATGCATGATAGCTCACGGTGTTTGATGGCACAACGAGGCCAGAAGTAGCTAACCAGCATTGGATATCTGCAATTCGGTGTCCAGTCGTGTACATCTCCTTCATTCGCATGCTGAGATCCTTGGAAATCTTTTTAACAGGCATTGCTGCGAGTAGAAAGAAATACTGTACAAACACAAGAATGTATATTCGATGTTTAGTCGATGTGTATTCAATGTGCAGTGAATCCACAAAATGGATGGTGTATTTATACGGTAAGGACTCACATTAGAGTACGCCCACTTTCAACACCTGTACCTGGCCGCCATGCATAAAAGGTCACACACTTTGCATAGCCCACCACTCGCTGATCTTTATCTGAACCTTGTCCAGATACTGCATTGTGCCACCCGCTTCCATGGAGCATCCCTGGTTCTATGGACGCAAGAACCCACTCACCTCTGCCGTGCCTGTCATGCTGAAAAAGCGAAAGGCGGTTGCCGTTTCCACGCCAAGGCCAAAGCGACAGGCTAAGGCCAATAAAGAAAACGTTCTGCTGACCCCAAAGGCTAAGGGTTTTCTTAGACGTAAGCCTCATTATGTGAAAAAGATATACGGTAATACGCTCTCTACGCAAAACGAATGGCAGCCAACCCATCGAATCCGCAGACCACTTCCTCCCATATGCTTCGACGACTCTGATGTAGCTGTCCCGGAAATCTTCAGCCGTCTTCTCCACCCCCATCTTCTCCGGTTCCATTTGATGACGCTGCCGCCTCTGAAATCCACGGGTCACTGTCTCCTTTGCGCTTAGACGACTCTGCTTCTTGCCCGGAAATCCAAAGGTCACCTTCTCCATCCCTCTTCGACGATGCTGCCGCTTCTCCTCTACCGGGTATCCACAGGTCCCCTCCTCCACTCTCCATCGATGCCGCTTCTGTCCAGGGAACCCCCATCTCATCCTCCGTTGCACCCATCCCCCCAGATGTCCAGACGCCATGCACAAGCAGCTCATTAGACCGGATCCTGAATGGGATAACTGTGGATCTCCCTGGGAACTCTATTGTGCTGGCAAAGATAGATCTGCTTCTGGAGACAATGTTAAATGTGGAGCAGCGTGTGCTACAAATGGAGCAATGGATGCTACAAATAGAACAACGGATGGATCGACGGATGGAGAAGATAGAGGCTGACATAGCAGGCATACATTATTTGCTCGGTGTTAATGCCCCTGTTTCCCTGACGCTGGAGCAGGGGGTGACATGGATGTGATGAATGGGACCTTCGACCCCCTTCCATCACCAAGCGTCCCCCCTCCACCAGAAGATGCAGTGTACATGTATGCCATTGAGGAGGACATGACAACCCCGTCAAGACCACGCCAGGAGACAACCCGGCGACCACGACCGGAGGAAAGCTTACTCCCAGACAACCTACCATCGCCCGTTGCCTCAAGCACACCCGTTCCCAAAAGACCTACACCCGCTCGCATTGAAACAGTGCCCGACATCACCCTGTGCGATCTGCCACCGGCGCTCAGGGAGAAGTATAGGGTGAGGAGTGCTGGTGTACCCCACAAGTATGCCTTGATCATTTTTAAGCACCATGTTCCCTACACGTTGTACTGCGAGTGGGTGATCAAAGTGAACTACGATGGGAATCGCCAAAAAAAGGCCCTTCTTGCCAATTTAAGGAAAAAAATTGTGGAAGAATTGCGGCGCTTTTATCCTGTTACAGATCCTGTAATGAAAGGCGTTAGAGACTGCATTAATGGCGTTTTGCGCCATGCAAGGAATCGGCCCTGGATGGACAATGTGGAGGACTTTCAGTGAGACCATACTGTTGTGCTGAACTGTATTATACTGCACATGTTTTACCCTACAGTACCTGCTGTACTTACTGTAAACAAAGGAGATGTTGTTGTGTGTTTTTTTTACACAGGACATGCACAACTCCAGTCCCTGAGGGCCACAAACAGGCACGGTTTTCAAGGTTGCCCTGAAAACCTGCCCTGTTTGCTGCCCTCTAGGACTGAAGTGGTGCAGGTCTGACTGACAGTGTTGCGCACCATCCCACTGAACTGTACTGTATACAGTACTGTGTTTCTTTAATAAAGGAGATGTTACTTAAAATGCTTCAACATTGTATTTGTAAATAAATGTTTTTGAACTGACTGCACCAATAAAAGAACATTTTCATTTCTCTCACTGTACTGTGCATTGTTTCCATTTGCTCCTTAGATAGTACTGTATAACAAAATACAGAGTAACAAATGTACTGTAGATGCTTGCTGCACTGATTTTTTACTACCTGGTCGCGCAATTGGCGTAGGAACTAGGGAAATTGGCGTGGGAACTAGATCAATTGGCGTGGGAACTTCTGTTCTAGGGCACCTAGAAATAAAATTATTTTTGCCCCCAGATGTTAGGAACCCCCTCACTTGACCCCAACAGGGTCCGAGCAGTAATGGCGACGAGAAAGGGTCACGCCGGCGAGGAGGGTCCTACCATTGAGCGTAATGGCGGACAAAGCTTTGAACCGGCTAAGTCAGAATGAGCAGAAACCTGGAACCCACAAGTCCGGTTCTGTTCAACCTAGAGGGCCCAGATTCGGTCACCATGTAGTCGTAGTTGCGGCAGGATTGCATGGCAAATTGCGACCCTCTCGTGGCAACAGAACAGAGTCAGGGTAATGTTAAAGTTCAGGTTTCTGCCATTGACTTGCATGGCAGAAAAAAAGCCACTTTGGTAATGTGCTTTTAAACTGTATTTGTGGAGCTCCGGTTCCGGGGGTCGTGCAAGGCTGATATTTAGCCACTATGGCAAGGGTCCTTCCGCGTGAGGACCAGGCGACTTTCAACCCGCTCAGACCCACAGAACGGGTTATTTTACATTATATTCGCGCAATTGGCGTGGGAACTACTTAGGGCCTCGGTCAAGTTCACGGACAATTGGCGTGGGAACTTCTGTTCTAGGGCACCTAGAAATAAAATTATTTTTGCCCCCAGATGTTAGGCACTGTATACCACTGTACAGTATACTGTAGAAGACACATAATGAAACGATACTGAACATGTAGAATAAATGCATAGTTTTATTTTTTCGGGTTTATTACACAGTATACTGTATGGCAGGAAAACATCAGCATACAGTACAATATTATCCATAGAAATCCCCCCATTAGCCATTTTCTTTTCTGAGGAAAAACAAAAAAAAAAGTTTTAATGTACAGTAATGGTCAGCCCCCTAAAGAAGTACCCAGCCAGCCCCACCAAAATAATACTCACCATTGAATTTCCCATTCAGCTAGTGCCGGCGCCGGTCCACTGCCAGTCCAGCTTTCTTCATCATCCATGTCGATAGTTAGCAGCGGGACTAGTCCACCTGTAGTCAGCAGGTGAGGCGGGAAATCGCTTAGGTACATGCAAGCTTCATCCAAACTGCACGCGAAATCCGGCTCAGCCTCAGGCTCAGGGTTGTCACTGACGGTGGGACCGTCATTGGAAGCCGGTGCTGGTTCTGGTGCTGGTGCTGGTGCTGGTGCATCGCTTGGCAGCGACTGTCGCTTCTTAGTTGGTTTTAACACGACCCTTCGCCTTTTGCCGCCTCCATGATCATAGATACCGGAAAAACCCGGTGATACACACCAATACCCTCCAACAAATTGGGGCTCAATACGGTGAAAACAGGGATCACTACATAACCTTTTTCCTTACTGCACGCTTCCAGGTATGAGGAGGTGGCGAAAATTTGTAAAAGTCATAGTTTTCGATAAAATACTGATAAATTTGAGCAACTGTTGCCATCTTATCCTCTGTTGCATTAATCGCGGCCCATATTAAATAAGTGTAGCTTCTGTCAGGTTTTTGGAAGCGGGCTGCACTTGAACACTCATGGTGGGTCTCTGCAGAATAGTGTAACACAAACTGAAACTGGTCTTTGTCTTTCTTTAATATGAAAAGCCTAAATTGATACATTTTGGCAACTCTTCCTTCAGTCTCAAGGCCAAGGCCAAGTTACAATGGCACACTGTGGTACAGTATCTTTTTTAAACGAAACACCTGCAAGCCGACACATTACTGATTCGGCGCATTACAATTCATGAATTGCTGCCATCTGGCGGACACGCAAAGCATTGCAGCCTATTTAAATCCGAACCATTATCAATAAACCCATCAACCGTGCGTCAGCCGCGCATGACCCCTGGCTGGGAAGGCAAAAGGAGCGCGGCATGCTCCAGGTGAACAGCGTGGCATTCCAGTAACAAGCCAGGTAAAAGCCGGTGATTTGTAAGAATAAAAGAGCTGCCGCAACAGTACATCACACGTGAGTTCACCGGATGGTCACCGTTTCTACCAGGACAACGATCCGAAGCACACCGCGTCAACAGCGCATATCCTTGAGCGCGGTATCAACTGGGTGAAGATGTCAGCGGAGTAAGTGCGGTAACCGTGTCTCATTTTTTCCCACTGTTTTTACTGTGTTAAGGGGTTAAAATTATATGTCAGCTCTACAAGTCTCAGGGATTGAAAAGGTGAATATAATCTGCTAGCTTTATCTTTCTTATACGGCTGTTCCAGTACTGAGAGAATTAACTCACTATGCTAGTTGTAATCTTTATTTACTTCTGTTGTTCTCAGTTTGTCTTTTATACAATAGCACAAGAGCAGTAAAATGTCCCAAACAATACAGCTGCATGCTATTGATAAACATTCCCTGTATTTCTCTTTGTAATGTAGAAGTAGAAACTGCCGGCCAAACACAAGCAAGATGTAATGATTTACTAATGCTTTGTCCAAAGACACAGATACATAACCTCTACAGAAACTTGTTATTTCTCATTGTTAAACATGATATGTTATGTATTAACATGCCCTTAGTTTTTTGTATAAATGTCGGGGCACAACTGAATAAAACTTTGAAGTGTGGAAGCAGCAGCCCTGTTGTCTGACTCCTCTCTTCCCGAGCTCATATTTGTCTGTGTTTTGGAGACTGCTAAACCAGTGCTGTCCAAATCTCCCTAGGTTGAGTAAAGTGATTCCTACCAAAGTAAAAAAGTAACGCTTTCAGTTGGTGGCAAGCGGTGGGATCTCCACTGGGTCGGTGAGTATACTCTAATTTATTGTTTCTTGCCTTCCCTCTGGGGATCCCTATTGGTAGGATATCAGGGTATAAAGTCCCTGATATTATTAGGGTATAAAGTCCCTGATACCAATTACGGGTATAAAGTCCCTAATTGTTGTTGTTTATCAGACTGGTTTACGCTCTCCCGGACACAGCAGACTTATTATAGAGTATAAGTGTTGTATTATAGAGTATAAGTGTTGTATTATAGAGTTTAAGTGTTGTATTATAGAGTATAAGTATTGTATTGTAGAGCACAAGTGTTAAGATTACAGTGATAAGTTTTTTTTCTTTTAGATCTTCTGTATAAGTTTCCTTTGTATTGCAATCATTTCATTTTTATATAAACTAATTATGGGTACTAACACTAGTAAAAATCTGGGAGGTAAACCAGAGTTTATTAAGTATAAAACTAACAAAAAGACTAAGAAAAATAAAAATGTAGGACAGGTCACCGTTTGTAGACGGAAACCAGGTCAAAGCCCCAAAGAATTTGTTGTACAGATTGTTGGAGATTATTATGTTAATCCGTTTGTGGACAATTTGTCTGGGTGGACTGAAGCAATGGGTTCCACTAGTCCGTTTCCAAGAGATGGTGCCTTTGATGATTTTCATATGTTGATGCTCAGAGGCACTTTTCTAGGGGATCCTGACTGGTTGTGGTTTGGTCCCAACCCAAAGTGGAATATGAAATATATGCGGGAATCTGCCAATGCATGGGTTAAAATTGCCCCCTACGGGTGTGAAATGTCACCCGATAAAATTGTGTCCTCCGCACCTCCACCGCCTTATATATCTTCCCTGTACACTAGTTTATCTCAGGAACCCTTTTCAGATGAGGATGTTCTATTAGCAATAACACCCCGTGTTGACCCCAGTCCGACTGTGAGTCGCAGTGAGACCCCTCCACCCCCTTCGGGTTCGGGTACACAACAAATATTCTCCACTTCTGTTAGTGAGGATACCCGAGCTAAAATACAAGCTGCTCAGCAGCTGGCTGCTTCTAAAACTGGTCTCACTGAGTCAGTCAGCCCTCAAAAGAGCAGTGATAAGTCGTGGACCATGAGTAGTCCTAGAGGTCTCTTACAAACCATAGATGATTATGTGGCACCTTCAGCCCAGGTTGACACTGTTGTTACAATGCCATTTATGACTGTGAGCGACCAGTTGATTACTAAACCCCCTGATATTATGACTCTTAATGCATGGGCAAAAGACTGTCCTGATACCACTAAACACCCTGAAGCAGCAGTAAGGTATCTTAAAAGGTGTACAAAGGGGATGAATTTGCTTGGGGCTGATTTTATTTTTCTGTTAGACACAGTCACTAAACATGCAGGAATTTAATAGTCCGCGCGTTGTGACAATCTAAAGAGTGACTATGATAGACCCACTGATGTAAAGGGTAATGTGTGGGCATAGGCAGATTGGATCGGCGAGTTGTGGAAACAGGTTTTAGAGGTTCTGATTGACGAACATGGGTCTAGGCAAGATATCTCAGAGGCTATAGCCTGTGTCCAGAAATCACATGAGTCAGTCACAGAGTTTTTAAGGAGATTTAAAGAGTGTTGGAAGAATGACTGTGGTCTGTCACTAGAGGACGCTCTTGGTCCATTGTATATTCAACATGCAATGAAAAATATGCTACCTGCCAATGCACAAACTGTTCGGATGTGTGCTGACAACTGGCATAAATTGAAAATATCTGATTGGGAGCAAGCGTGCAGAATTAAAGATGCAGCAGATGTTTTTTCTCCTCTTAAAGTAAATAAAAAAGAAAATGCAAGTATGTATTTTGACGATGGCAGGGGTAGAGGACGAGGTAGAAATCAGGGTAGAAGGTTTTTTGCCGGACCACGTAACCAGTCTGGAGGTAGAGCCCAAAATAATGGGGCTTGTTTTAAGTGTGATAATTTTGACCATTGGCACCGAGAGTGTCCCCAACCCCCTCAAAACCAGGGTGGTTCCCAAGATGCACCACACCTTTGGGAAAACACTGACATTCACAATAACCCTAATCAACCTATGTGGGCACGTCCCGTCACCTCCGGCAGGTCATGATCTCCGGGTGCAGTGAAAACCCAAAAACCCACAATAGGGGTGCCGGAGGATGGAACCCCTCGCTTGTTACTGATAATGTGTATATTAAGGGGGGACTCCATTTTGATTGCTATATAACCATTTGTACTAACACTTAAATCTCAGGGACTAATAAATGCCAGTCTGCTATTGTATTTTTGAATCAGATGTCACAATGACCTTTTACCCATTTACTGTTTGTGCAGACTATTTCACCATGTAGAAACAGGAAGTTTCGCGAGCCATGCTGAGCTTGAATTCAAGAATGAAATGGCCTAAAACAATAAATAGAATGATGCTTCCTTTACAGCCCCAAAATCTAGCACTTAGGCTAGTTCCCAAATCGTAATTTTCCAGTTGTCACTTTCTAGACACACAATTAGGGAAGTAAATTTCTCACGTATATGTGTTTTTTCTATGCTCGTATGCCTATATAAACTGACTGTAAAACCTTTAATAAACAGGAACAGTTTTTGACTAAGCTTCACTGGTTGTCTGACTCAATTACTGCCTCCTCCGAGCTCGTCCGCCATTTTGTCTTTTCCTGTCCAGTGCTTTAAGAGTGGGTAAAGCCTCCGGAGGTGAATCGATTCAAGTGCCAGGGACGTATTCTCACGCAGCGCCGTAGAGAATAGGATACTTTCAGTTACCTTACCCAATTGTCCCCCCGCTGGGAAACGTTGCCTCTGACTACTCTTGCTGTAGATGGCAAGATGTATGATTTTTTAGTAGACACAGGAGCAACTAAGTCTTCCATTTGTCAGAGAGAGTACCACGGGCCAGTTTCAAATACAAGTGAGTCCTCTACCGGTGTAGGCAGGGTTCCAATTGAATGCAAAGTAACACCCCCTCTTACCATCTTCCTATTCAGATTCTGAACGCGTCCGGTCCCTTAGGTTTGATGAGAATGTCAGGGACACTTTGTACAAGGCATACGAGTTTGCCCGATTTGAACATGCATATATACGGATTGCATTTCAGAAACCCTTTCTAGCATATGACCATTTTGATGATTTCCTTGACCATTCAGTTGCATCTCATACAGAAGAAGTGTACATTACAGGTCTGTATCTGACCCCCACATGTGCATACATAGCTGCCAATCACAGGTCTTATGTTTGGTTTAAAGGCCATGATCTTGTTGTGGAACAGCAGTTTATCCCTTTGGACGACTTGCTGTCTCACTGCTATGTGCAAGTGATTGCTGACTCTGACCTGACACGTGACTTTTCTTTTCCCCACCCAGCCCTAAATCAGATCCCATAAACATAGTGACTAGTCGCTCACCTAGTAGTAGCAATACATAAAAGACTAGGGGCCTCATGCAGTAAGCGTTGATAAGGGAATTATCGCCATTTTATAGCCAAAATTGGGTTTGAGATTCAGTAAGCGCCGATAAGTGCTTGATTTCGCCAGGTTTCGGAGCCGATTATTTTGTTATGGCCATTCGCCTGGCGATAAGCATGTTTTCGCCACTGATCGCCACTTTTTTAAATCGGCTGTATTCAACAAAAAAAAACAGCTTATCGGGGCTGATCGGCACTACGAAATTGAGATGTTATGGCCAATTTCTCCCGCCAACTAAAGATGGCAGTTTGGAGGGGAGAACGATCGCTAAGGCTGCCGGAACGGCACTTAGAAAAAAAAAATATTCTGTACATCAATGGAGTCAATGGAGCGGGGACGTATAACAGTATAGTACTGTTTACGTTTCATTGCTCACAATACAAACGTCATTTGCATTACAGTGTGGGGGCATTCCCTGCATTGTGTCACAGCTGACGTGTATTATTTGCATAACATTATACTTTTACATGTTTTCAGCATTTGCGGGTCACATTACTCATCATGTGATGATGTGTCAAGGGAAAATACTATACTCAACTCTTAAAGGAGAACCTCACATCATATCACACATTTTAATGAACTGAGCGACAATTATTTACATGATGTTACACATGTCACACATGTCACACATACACAGTATATTCATGTTGCTTTACATTACACAATGCTAGTAATGTGTCACGCATCTTTAAACGTTCATGTACATCTGTATTCTCATGTTTACATATACTTTTGGGTCCTCCCTATTTTCATGACGTCACTTATTGGACGCTCAATCACATTGCATGTTTACATTGTAACCGTAGCATTACAAGCACTTCAATCTAACTTATACACACATGTACAGTAATTCAGCATTGGGACACCTTGTAAACTCATTCTATAGCAACTATCCTCATTACAGAAATGCATGCATATGCACACGACTATTCATTGTTGTCAACATGTGACAATAACATGCCTAATTACACATGTTACACAAAACTTTTCCCACGTCAATCTCAGCCTTTTTGTCTAATTACATGACTGACTCTTGCGTTCACAAGTGTTACATGCATTGCACATGCAACTATTTATTTGCAAGCAATGTTTCTACAAAGGTTCACGTCACATCATTGCCAAATATCATCATTCCCTGCAGAATACACACAACAAATACTTATAACAAGAACGGCACACAGCTTGCCACAGAAGTACTTTATTATGTTAATGTAACACCTTGCATTTTACTATGTCACCTGACATCATCACATACCTATTTAAAGGACGCCCATTACCTGCTCATTCACAGCTACTCATTTCAAAATGTTGCGATTGTTTAGGAGACGGAGGAACATTCTTTTCTATGACATGCTTGATGATGAAGAGAATCATATAGGGCAAGGGAGGGACACACCGAGGGACAGTGACAGGGACAGTCACGCGGATACGACAGGGACAGGGAGAGGGACAGGCCGAGGGACAGGTAGAGGGACAGGAAATCAGAGGAGAAGACAGAGGAGACAAGTTGTGCCTCGTCCACGTCTGTACAGGGAGAGAACCCTGTTAGATGGGATGAGTGAGGAGGAGATTGTAAGTCGCTATCGTTTGAGTTCAGCAGCAATCTTATCTCTTTATCAGGAGATAAGGGGAGATTTAGATTTTTTCACAGCCAGAGGTCGTGCAGTCCCTGGGCTTGTTAAAATGCTGTGCTCATTACATTATCTTGCTTCCGCGTCATACCAGACAACTGTGGGCATAGTGGGCGGGGTCTCGCAATCTACATTCTCGCGGGCCTTGACCCAGTTTCTCTATGCACTCAATAGACGCGCTAGGAATTATATTCATTTTCCTACAGAGGCGACAGAGTGGCTGGAAGTCAGGACTGGCTTTTATAATATAGCAGGGATACCATGTGTGCTGGGTGCAATCGATTGCACACATGTTGCTTTGATTGCACCTAGTCAGAGTGAGCATGTGTACCGCAATCGTAAGCACTACCATTCACTCAATGTACAGGTGGTATGTGATGCGACGATGCGGATAATGCATGTGGTACCCAAATTTCCTGGTTCCAGTCACGATTCCTCTATCCTGAGGAACTCTTCAGTCTTCCATGCGTTCGAAGAGGGACATTTTGAACATGGTTGGCTGCTGGGTGAGTACACATTTACATGTTCTAACACAAAACACATTTTTATTTAGGAATGTTGGCATTGTACAATTTGATCACTAATGTCAGCTTTGGTGTGCTCCATTCATTATAGGTGACTCAGGATACGGAATTAGGCCGTGGCTCTTGACTCCGGTGCTAAACCCTCAAACTGAAGCAGAGGAGAGGTACAATGCAGCCCATATATCTACAAGATCTGTTATAGAGAGGACATTTGGCCTACTCAAGACCAGATTTAGGTGTCTGGACAGAACTGGTGGGGCTCTTCTATACAAGCCTCAGAAAGTGTCTGATATTATCCTTGCCTGTTGCATTTTGCACAATGTTGCACTCAGGCACAATGTACAATCAGACCTAGCTGAGGCTTTGGTAGACGAGCATCCCACCCATGTAGCTGCTGAAAATGAACAAACAGCCAGTGGTGGCCAGACACGCCAGAATCTCATCAATTCATTTTTTTCTTGTAAGTAAAAACAGATATGTTCCAAGTTCTACTTTTATAGTTACATTATGTTATCTTAACAATAATGTTTTTTTATATACCCTTCTGGTAGGACACAGATGAATATGGGTTGCACACCTTTCTTTTCTCTGCTGTGTGCACAAAGGGATGTGGCACCGGTATGTTATTGTTGCACAGGTTATATAATCCCTCTTCAATTGTACATTAGTTGTGTGTATGTGAATACAACTGGGGTAACAAAGCACTAATATTTTAGCATTGTGTTGTTCCTTATGCTAAGACAATACACATATTATGCCCATACTCATTCATGCTTCTAGTATGCTTACATACAATGTTATTGGTGCAGTGTAACATGTACATCCATATGATGTGTACAACAGGCTGATTTACATTTGGAATGTGATTAAATATACATGGTGTTGCACATTTAACACCAAATGCACACTTTGCTGTGTTGTTTACGGTACTGAAGATGGCATGTCAATGTTTGCAATTTATATATTGTTCCTTTGCATTATAGGTATATTTGCAGTATGACTGATCATGGTATGTATATTTGCTGACATCTCTCATAAGATGTGCCTACCTCAATCTTCCTATAATTATTTGTAGTAAAAACCCAACATATTGGTTTAAACACAAATGTTACATATATGTACTTTCTGTATCATGTATATGCATTTAGCTACTCTTGAGCTTTCATGTGCATTGTATTAGAAAATGATTACTCACATTTCATCACATTTTATGTATGTTTCCTTATAAATTCCATTAATGTAATATAGAGGTGTTTGGAGACAAGGGGATAACTGTACTTATTTGTTTACTTACGGGAGATCATTCATCACGGATGAAATTGACTGATCATAAAACTCCATGCATGAATGCCTGCAATCACAACAATGCGTACTACATCTTATATTTAGCAATGTTGGTGTTTTTTAATGCTAGGAATTAATAGTCAACATTAATTTACATTTGTGACATGTGTATGTATAAGTCACACGTGTGTGGGTGTGTCCTACATGTACCAAGTGTAAAACTGTTAACAGAAAACACAATTTTGTTGCAAATGTTACTGTCATGTAGCATTTCTAATTTACCAATATGACAATGTTGGTAATATATTTTTCCAATATAAATCACGTCACTTCATCATTATCATGATGATAATTATCAAGTATTCTCACAATTGTAACGTCAATCACGTGCACATTAGCATAGACACACTTTGTAAGACAACTGTTTGTGTCTGTATCAATTTGTGTAGGATCCATGTATAACACCGACAAATGATAACACCAGCTTTATTATGGTAGCTTATATCATCATATTTACTATACTATGTATTTTTAGAACGTTTAATAAACACAGTAAACTATAGTTAGTTAGGTTAATGAAATATACACAGAAACGTACTTCATTACATGATGTTCATGTCATAATCAGAACATCATGCATTGTAGGGGACCACAACATCTGGCCAATAACATTATTTGCTACAGTCCCAAACCATTTTATCAACATACCCATGTAACAAGAGATTTTTAACAAGAAATGGCTCGTTGGTTGTAAGTGTCCTTTACATTGGGAGAAGGAGTGGCTCAGTGAGTAAAGACACACACTGGCACTGAGATTTTGAAGCAGGGGAGTCAGGTTCAATTCCCGGTGTCGGCTCCTTGTGACCTTGGCCAAGTCACTTTATCTCCCTGTGCCTCAGGCGGCAAAAAAAAAATTGTAAGTTCCACGGGCCAGGGACCTCAGCCTAAAAAATGTGTCTGTAAAGCGCTGTGTACAACTAGCAGCGCTATACATGAACATGCTCATATTATAATTATTATTATTATTATTATTATTATTGTTACATAGTTTCGACAGTCATACGTTCCATTACACAATAGAATTCACAAATGTGTTAGCAGAGTGGGAATGGTTGTTATATATAAAACACACCATGCCATAAAATGATAGTAGTCATTAAAGAACACTCAATAAAAATTCATGAGGCACTATTTTGCAACATCATTATGTTAATTAAGTGCTTATGCAATATAGGCATAAGGGTATCACATTTTTAATTGTTTGTTAATAAGCGCTGCAAGCAATATAAAATTAGTTCCATATGTAGTATAGTAGTCGGTGGCTCCTCCTCACAATCATCTCATATAAAGGTAGACTCTTCTGAAATCATACATTGATCCGATTGTATCTTCCCCGACATCTCTGAAATACAGCAAACACATGATGGTCAAAGATGGCACCTTACTATATATGTATCCGTGACAACGCGTTACACAGCTCTATATGATTTTGTACATACACACGTCACTCACTTATATGTTAGAAGTACAAGTGTACATCAGTATGTAATGTTTCTTTAAATTTGTAGCAGGCATAACTATGTATATGATGTGAACGTTGCCTGTATACTGAAAAATGTGCGCGCACATCTTAGTGTGCGCACGCACTTCACGCTTGGCTGCACTAACTGTTAGCGCATGCGCAAAACAAAGCGTACGTTGTGCATTCAATACATCTTGAAAATACCATTAAACATAAAATCTTTATTTCAAATACAATGAATACGAAACTACATTCGTTCTAAACGAGTACATCTGTATTCTTTTTAAACAGACGTGTTTGGACAGAAAGGACGGCCGATAACACAATGCGCAAATGCAATACGTGTGACGTCATGTTAAACCAGCGTGAAACGCACGCTAACACTCCTCCCACTCAATTAACATTCGGCTAACGCCCAGTTGACGCCTACAAACACTGAGCCGCACACATGACACACTGCAGTTACCGTTACTATAACAAAACATGACAGCCAATAGGCTTTGAGGCGCGCACGTCGCTTGGGGGCGGGACTTACATCCGTAATCCTTTTTAAGGACGCCTTGGGCCATGACAAGGGTCCCACGTCATACGTGGTGGACCCGCTTTTAAATGTTGCATGATAACAAAACAGGTATGTGTTAGAGTTATGTTAAAATGTTGCTAATATGGTTAAAGGGATAGGAAAGTACGTATATTTATCCGTCAGCAATGTGTACTACTCTTTCAGGTTATACTATATTGTATTCGGCAACAATTTCTTTGTGATCGCTACATGTTATGCAGTCTGCAATGTTACGCTGTATCCACGCATTGAAAGGGAAAATGGTGGTTAAAAAAAAAAAAAAAAACATTTAAACGCACAGTCAACGCATAACGGTTGTTATATTTACCATTCTTCTAGAATTAACTCTTCGTCTGGCTGCAACTGCTCGCTCCAGAAATGCAAGGCATTTTCATCCACGCTTGACCCACCCGCTGAATCCAGTATGACACACATCTCCTCCATGAAGCGCTCATAGGAATCGCCACTGCTTTCTTCAAACAATTGGTCGGGAGGTAGGTTCATTTCTTCGGGTTCCCATTCCAATGCATTTTCAGCTGAAAGGCTTGGTACATAATCATAGTACTTTTGTTCTTGTACAATGTGGGTTTCAGGAATGGAGGGTGCAGATATTGCAGCAGGTATCGATTCACACGGAACAGTAGTAGCGGATCCATTGCTATTGGCATTAGGAATAAATATGCCTTTCACAACAATATATGTGCCCTCTTTCAGGGTAAAATGCTTTTCCTTTGCAATCTTCCAGAAACCATAGGTGTGTTCTAGCTTATCCTGCACACGTTCAAAAAAGTCATTAGTTGATAAAGTGAATCTTATTGATGAATTAAAATTCCGCGCATGCCTACGGTCTTGGTAATAAGGATATTTTGCTCGAATCAAATCATAGATTTGGCGTGTGCTCGCTTTGTGTCCGCGACTGTTCAAAATTGCCTCTGAAACCATGTACTTATAACCTAAGAGGGGATTCATATTGTTAACGAATTCATCAGCCATGTCAGAGTAGCACAAAAGATGTGTGCAGTTCTGTGTTCTTTGCTCATCAAAATGATTCTGCTCAATGGCTAACAAATTCCTGTGTTTCGTTTTCAAGGTCAACAAAAGTAACTACTTTTACTCCTTGTTTCAAACGCCAATTGGATGTGTCCTTTTAATTGGTTTAACTTTTGTGGTTAGTGATAGGCGAATGTGGGAAAAACATGTATCATTTTTTTATCTCGTTTGTGAAAACATTCCTACACTTTTATTTCAGTAACATTGAGGTTTCTTGAAAAATAACAAAGAGCACTGTGTGAAAATAGTGCTTAGACAGCCATATCAGTAAATACACACACCTGCAAAATGAAATGTTTTTTTCCCACATACATTTCTGTGTGTATTTGAAAGTCTGGT